>JAZHYW010059713.1:0-17013 GCA_037355805.1 Ixodes ricinus | reverse complement strand
GAGAACAGTGACGTGCGATTGCGCTTCGTGCTGTTGCCGAGAAATCGAGTGTTTTGAGAAATACTCTTTAACTATAGTGTTCCCCAAAACGATATACACTGAATAAACGTTTAATATAACGCTCATTTAGGGAACAGTGTATTGCAGAACTAAGTAGTTTTCTGAAGGCATCTCAGAGTGTCGCGTGAAAAGAACAAGGAAGAGGAGAGGATTGATTGCAAGAGCGCGAGGACACCATCAAACCTTCCCTGTATATGAGACTGCAAAGATAACTGAGTTCCATTAAATACAACTGTTTTGTTTTGTCAACCTGACCACGACCGATTAACTCCGCAACTACTCCAGCAAGCTTGTCACTAAAAATTCACACAGAAGGTTTTTTGTCCCTCCCTCTCATGTGGCTTTAACAGCGCTGCACAAACTGGCAAAAACCCTTGCTGCGCGGACCTGCGCAACAAACGACGCCCTACTGTGCCATGGCGTCAGCATGAAGAAACATGGCGGCGCCCATGGAGCAGAGCAGACACTCGTCTATAACCTATTCACACCCCTTTTGCATTAATTATTGTTGTTTGCAAGATGAGGTATGCTCAGTTCGGGGACAGAATAAGCACGAGCGTATGGCATTAGAGAGCGTTCTAAAGTGCACAAGCACCAGCGCAACAAGAGCTCTGCTGAAAACTGTGCTTTCCTGTTCATGCCTTTTTCGAATACTATATGGGTCCAATCATACATGGGTAAATTACTTACAAAATGTAATTTAACAATTATAACTATTTTGCTTCATAAGTAGTTTAACTACAATTACAATTACTACTACTTGACAAGTAAATAATTACAATTACAACTAACTTTTATAAATTAATGCAATTACTTTACAATTACTTATTTCTGAGAGCGACCTGACTTGGGCTATATAACTTTAAACGAGATGTATAGAATGCAACATAATTGTTCAATCCCTGCCCCCAATTTTTGAGGAAGTTTAAGCATCCCTGTATAAATGTCAGGTATTGAACTTTCCATTTATGAATTTTGGTAAAGTCATAATATATCTTGACAGTTTCTGGCAATGAAATACTACGCTCTTTTAGTTTATATGCTGGAAGACGCCAGATCGCTAAAGAAAAAATTGGGTTGACAGACTTTCGCTAGCCAGGCAAATAAAAATGCGAAAATTAGTCATTTATAAATATTGTACAAGTGTAAATATAAAACTTAAATTCGCACGTGTTCATACGACCACAGTCACATACAAACATCATGTTCTTGTAAATTATTTACATTGAGTTGAAATTATAATGGCTTCAGAAATATATAAGAACTGAATCGGGGCTTCGGAATCATTCGTGACAATATTCACAGGTTTGGGGTTACTCTCCAAAATGCTTACGCAAATATTATTTGAAGTAAAACCAAAAAGAAATAAACCTGAAAATAGTAAAAGGATAAAAATATGCGACATTACTAAAAAAAGGCGTAAAGAAACAGGCAAAAAAAGAAGAAAATAACTTCATAGACAATTAAAATTACAAACCTCAACTGAAAGCTGAAGCTCAATATTTTATTTTATGTGCAATATTTTGGCATGTTTACGCTACTGCTTTTTGCTCGCACCACAGACGGCGTTACACGGCGCTGTTGAGGTAGGCTCCAAAGAGAATTGTCTCTCAACCCGCAATGTAAGCGAAACAAAAAAAAAACTACCTTTTTTTGTGCGTGCGTGTGCGTGTGTGCTTATGTGTGCGAGCGTGTCACCGAGCGCTAGGCCGCTTGTGCGAGCGCTGAGGTTTTCAGGGAGGTTGACGCCGCAAAGTCTCGCAAAAGTAATTGTAATTGTGCCTGTAATTTCGGAATTACTGACGCTAGAATGTAATTAAATAACAATTCATTTAACCGGAAAAATTACTACAATTACAAATTGCTAAAGAAACAATTAAATTGCAATTGAATTACTACCGAAATATGGGTCCAATGAGATAAAATGTAGCGCATGCACCCTTCAACTGTGGAGGATCCATAGACGTCTTTCAAAAATCTCTACACGCAACACTGCGCTCGTTGCTGCTATAGGGACTGCTTGACCATGGAGAGGAGTGACCTGGTTTCGATTTCGATTGCCCGGTTGACGAAGTAGTGCATCTCACCACCACGTGCAAATCGAGTCAGTGTTCACTTTCGTTGCCACCGGCCATGGTCGTGAGAGCCCTTATTGAAAAACGGACCTCCAGCGGCCGTAAGATTCATGTCTAGGACTAGAGAAGAGTACAAGTACGGCCTGCCGCCCCCTTGCCTTTCTGGCTGCCTGGCTACCGCTCCAGACTCAGCATGACTCTCTCAGCTCACGGATCATTTAATAATTTAAAGAAATTGAGGATGACAGCCCAATGCACTTCTTTCATGTGCCATCGACGTCCTGTGTTTACTTGAGCGAAAACCCCGACACGCCGGGAGCTCAAAAAAACGGGCCCCAGCATTCCCTTTCTACTGATGGGCAACACCTGCAGTATTAAATTCGAAAGCGAAAGCACTCTATTTGGTCGTGACGGGATGTCCTAAAGTGAGGTTGGCAAATCGAAACCGAAACTTAGAGGTCAAGCAGTATCCTAAATGCTTCGCTTAGGATCTGGCCGCTAGGATCGCTTCGGTTCTGCAAGAGGACTATGGGGCCGGTGCAGTACAACCGGTAACTTGTTTTGCTTTCTTTTAGAAACTTCACAATACAGTGGCGATGTGGTAATTGGAAGAAGTAATGTAATACAATATGTAGTGTTGATTTATTTTTTTGAAAAGGAACCACGTGTAGACTTACGAATTACTCTTTACGAAAGTAACTAGGATTGCCACTTGATAAAAGGTATGTTTGGGTTGGTTTGTTGATGAGCATCCTAGTTTAAAACAGCGCGACAAGACAAGGACAAGGTCTTGCCTTGTCGCGTTATTTTAAACTAGCAATGGCAAGTGATTATTTTTAAGGCTGATTAACTTGTAATGCAGTAAATATTTCAAGGAACGAACACAAGTCCAGCGGGGATCATGTGCGGTGCTTCAAAGCTGTTCGTCTGCCTTGAGATTGTGGGGTTCTTTATAGAGATCCCTCTACTAATAATCACCGCCCGATTGGTATGCGCTCCGCCCGTCACCCAGGGAGTGACATAACAACGAGAAGACAGCGAATGGGTTTACTGTACCTCTCGGTTTCCCGTCGTCGAGAACCGGCAGTCCAGGCACGCCGACCCTTGTTGTCGCCCGTCGATCAGAGCCCACAGTCGGAGAAAGAATACTACCATCGTGACAATGGTAGTATCCTTTCAAGTCAGCGATGTGAACCGGGCAAGCCTCCTCGTTTGTATCTCGCCGAGTAAGCCTAGAAGTAAGACACGACGCTCGCGTCTTTATACCTCAGGTACCCTTCTCACCTCGGAGCAAGCGATGCGGCAAAACCACTAGCTGCGTTGCTCAAAGCGTGAGTTTCCTTCAGAACAGGTAACGATGGTGTAAACCTAGTCCATCTTTTGCGCAAGCGAAGGGATCCAAAGCCTGTGGCGGGATGGCCATATACTATACCCGCGTTCCACAACGGTTACATCTACCATGTGCTACTCGATGTAAGCGTCAGCGTCCCCGTTCCGTCCACGAGCATACGAGCTCTAGGGACTGATCGGTCCTCGGAGGGGCGGCAGCTCAGCGAGCAAGCCCGCTTAAACCGTTCACGCCTCAATGCAAGCTGAACAACTACAAGCAACCTAAATGTCTACCGCCTCATCCCCGGCCAGGTCGTGACGCGACATAACTTATAAAAGTCTAGCTGTCAGTGCCACGACCGGCCAAAGTGAAGTCGAGAAATTGTCCTATAAATCGCCCCTACCCTTCGTGGATTGTTGGGGTGACGCGAAGCAACTAGCCGTCGTGGCCCAGCGGTTACAAATCACAGTGCTCATTAACTCACCTGCCAACGTTCCCGGTTTCAACCGCAATTTCCGCCAGTTTACCCGACACCCGCTGGCAATCTCGTCCGCCAGTGTTCCCGGTGTCGACTGCCATTCCCGCAATCGTTCCGACACCCACTGACAAAAACCCATCTGCATCCCGGGCCTCGACAAGCGCTTACTTGCCTACCGCATCACCCCAAGCCAAAATCCCAAATCTGCAATGAATCCTGGCTATTTGCCCTCTTGCCAGTCACTATCCCGCCTTCCAGCGAACATGCCGTGTCTCTCCTCTGTCTCCGAAGACAACTTTCTTACATCTTAACGGCGCTCTTCGGCTTCCCCCAGTTGCATCACCTCCTGGCAACCACTATTCTGGGGTACCCAATAAAGCGCGTCCGCAACCTCGTTCTTCGAGCCTTTTAAGCGCTCGATTCGAGGAGACACTTGCTGAGCTCTGCTGTGAGACAAGTCGCCCAAATTCCAACATACTTTGTCTCAACGGGCATCGTTAGCGTTACTGAACAACCCGCTCAACAAATCCGTGGGACACTCTGGGGACGACTACAAGCAGAGGCATACCGAAGGGGCCCCACGTTGGATGCGCCATTTTAATGTGGGGTTATTTATGGAGATCCTTTTACTAATAATCACCGCCCGATTGGTATGCGCTCCGCCCGTCACCCAGGGAGTGACATAACAACGAGAAGACAGCGAATGGGTTTACTGTACCTCTCGGTTGCCCGTCGTCGAGAACCGGCAGTCCAGGCACGCCAACCCTTGTTGTCGCCCGTCGATCAGAGCTCACAGTCGCAGTCCGTGTCCAGGCCTACGGACCGCCTTTCCGACGCCAGCGCTGCGTAGGCTGGCTGTCCCGGGCTATCAATGCCCGAGTCTCGCTGCGGAACCACCCTGGATCGTCATAGCCCAGGTCATATGGCCAGGGCTCGCCGTTTCCACCGGTCTTGCTCTAGACCTCGCTGGTGGACCGCTCCGGGGTTCGCCAAGGGCCAGGCAAGGCAGTCCGGCTCCGACGTTCCTGGTACCAGCTTCAGCCTCGCTCAGCTCGCACTCTCTCGCGCCAGCTTGTGTCTTCTCCGCCGACCGCCTGTCACGTGCCCTTTGCCTCGGCTTTGAAATGAAATCAAATGAAATCTTTATTTCCAGAAATTTACTCTGGCGGGCTTCCAGACAGAAAGCTACCATATGATAACTTGACGGGGTCTGGGGCCCTAAAGCAGAACAAGCATAGCAATCTGGCTGAAAAGTGTTATACAGTAAAAAGACACGTTATACAGCATATAGAGTTTCTCTTACAAACTAGGCATGTACTTAAGTAACAATAAACAGAGTAAACAAGTGAGAGCGCAGGAACGTTCGGCAGCAAGCATATTATGCAAAAGCGAGAAAAAGAAAAATGTCATACAGAGACATCCGCGTTAGATAAAACACTGATACAATTCAGCTCTAGTCAGAGAGTATATATCTATGTTTTCTAGATGGTACCGGTTCAGTAGAGAAGGTAACGTATGGCGAAGGGATTGTAAAGCATGATTCGTGCGGAAATGAGGAACGTACCATATCTCAGAGCAGCGCATACTGATCGAGACTTCCTTTTTATTCAAGTCCGAGGTGCGCCAAAGAAATTCAATGAATTCATTAGTTCCGAAAAGGAAAGCATACAAAAGACGTATACACGTGCATATTTGTATTAGAAATAATCTTGAATTTTTCGAACAGCGGTTTAGTGTGATATAGGTATGTGTACATCCGCGATGATGCCTAGTATCTTTTTTTGAAGTTACAGTATTCTGTTTAAATTCGAAGTTGTTGTTGTGCCCCACACGAGGTGACAATAATTTATATGAGACCGGAAAAGGACATGATAAATCATGAGTTTAATGTTAACAGGCAATATTGAGCGGCATCTTCTAATAACGCCAATGACTCTGCAGAACCTGCTGACCAAATTATCAATATGGCGATCCCACGACAGATGCTCAGAGAAAATTACGCCCAGCGTTTTGTAGTGCTTAACTATATCGATTACTGTACCACTTAAGGTAAGGGATTTAGTGAAGGAGACGTGCTTATTCAATGACCGAAATACGAGTGCCTTGGTTTTGTTTACATTAATCTTAAGGCAATTTACCTCAGACCATCGGCCAAATTGCGCGAGAATATCGTTGCCCTTAATTATTACGCTTTCTGCGTCTACGCCCGACACAAAAGGCTGGTGTCGTCCGCATATATTACAAACTGCGCAAGAGTACTAACCTTTACCACGTCGTTTATAAAAATGTTAAAAAAGCAGAGGGCCCATCATGCTGCCCTGAGGCAGCATACTGGCTCCCACAAGAACAACAAATCCGGATGCATCCTCAAAATACGTCGGCGACACTAACTCGTGGGATTCCTTGGATACAAAAAATTCGATGTAAGTTCATGTTACGCCGTGGTCGACGCCATTTATCGCGTGAAAGTGAATGGTGAACGCCAGAAAAAACGTGTGTACGATATTACCGGAGTTCTCCTTCCTCTAAGGGCCAACCACATGTTTCGTTTTTTTCACAAGCTGCGCCAGCGTCAGAATCAGTGCTCATCGCTCGAGGTCACTTACAACAAGGTAGACCTGTTGCACCAAGTACAGTGCCACGACATCAGGGGATTCGGGGAACCCTCGGTACAGATCACGTGCCTTCTCGTTGCGACTGCGCCTGAGTCCGCGTGCCAGCAGCTGTCGCAGCCATTCGCCATTCCGGCCATCCGCCGGGATGGCTGGCGGCGTGCCGTATCTATTCTGCCTGTGGCACCCGGGTCGACTCTCGTCCGCGTTGTGGCGATAGACAGAACTCGACGGTCCTTCTCGTCTTGCAGTGTAACCGAATACACTTTTTTTGCACCGCAACCGTGGCGGGGTCCCAGTAGCTTCGACAAAGTGCTGGTGTAGCACACGGCGGAGCCAGCATACACTCTCCTGTATTTCCGTCCGCTCGTCTGACTCGGCTCGTCGAGCGTTGATGCCTCGGTTGCCTCCGCCTGCTCGCGTATGCCACGTGGCAGCGAGGGGAAACACGATGGCAGGGGCGTACTGAGGATTCCCATAATTCTTCGCGCGACGCGCGCAGACTTACGGGATTTTCGCGAGGGGTCTATACGCAGCAGGGACAGATTAGGCACGGAGCGACGCGCGCCAACTCGAGGTGACGCTGTCGGGGGTGAAGAGCATAGCATTAAATAAAGACGTTATAGACAATGAAGACATTAAATAAACTCAACTCAGCGTGAAATACGTGCCGCCTGGTTGGGCCTTTAAACAAATGTGGCGTTGGGTCCGGTGTCAACCTGCATTGAGAATAAAACATCTAGCATGTTCCCGTCAACATAAGAAGTCCATCTTTTTGGCGTGTACTTTCTGATACTGAAACTTTAATACCGACTCGCTCTCTCTCTCTTCCTTATCAGTAGGATTTTGTGTTGCGAAGTTGATTTTTTTTTCTGAAATATGGAGACCGTTTCGCCATCTTTATTTTTCGCAAAAAAAAAATCGGGATCTCTCGGAGGATTTTTTTTCTCAGATTCCTAGTTTTATTTTTCAATTCGGAGTGTAATTAAGTTTAGTCGGTTTGCAGTATTTTAAATTTATAATAAAAATAAACGCTCGGATTGTGCGAAGGAGTAAAAGCGATAGCTGTAGCATGGTTGTGCATTGCGTACGAAATGGTGTCGTCACGTGCCTGTGGGCGGAGGTGTGACGTGGTTAATTCTCATTGCCGTCGTGGTTGGCGTCGTGGATGCCACTGACGACCGCCACGAGTGTTCAGTGATCCCTGAAGGAAGTGGGTAAGCGCGGTGGAAGTTTATACAAGCCATCCAACATTACCCGTAGCAACTGGATACTGCCAGAGTGGGTTTTCGTAGAACTCGAGTAATGTTTGAAAACAAGTGTTTGAAGCAGACGACAGAAAGACTCTCCCTTCATCGCGCCGTTACTGGCGGTACGCCGGCGCTCCCCTCTTTCTATGTTCGCGCGGCGCGGCCAGACGGGAAATCCCGACTTCCCTGGCCTCGCGCCAAGATGGCAGAGACGGGGTTTTCCATAGCTGCGACAACAGCCGACAACCTCGAAATCTCTGCAAAATGTCGCCCTTAAAGATATCGCTATAAAAATATACGGACAGGAACGTACCCTTTGTTCATAAGAACTCACCTGCATCGAATGATATTTCTGCGGCTGCATTTGGAATCGGCGCCTTTGGCATTTGGCAATACTAACTGTTTATCGACAAATCTTGCAAAAAGTATTGCTTCAATTACCGTCAACACTTTGAAATTACTAAACACCGGTGGAGGTTGTCGGTGGTGAGGATGGAACCTCCAGCAGCCCTGCCCCTTTTATGAAACCTACAAGTTTGTAGCTTTCTTTGTTATAACAACACCCTTCCTCACTCTAAGAAGCAGAAATAGTATGCTCCAAAATGGAAACCGGAACAGTGGCTTTTGTCGTGACTCAGAAGTGCAACGGCCCCATGTTCAGAACGAACTTTCACGAGATTTACAGTAAACCTGTTTGTCAATAGTCAAAGATTTCAAAGGAAACAGAAGGTTCAACTTCTCAGGTCCACCGACCCTATGCTCTCACAAATTTCTTTCACAAAACCCCAATTTCATTTGATTTTATTGCTCTTTATGTTTATCATCCTGACCTCGAAATTCCGAGTTCTTTCGGATTAATCCTAATTGACGAAAATTTTACCGGCGAGTGTTTGTCGGATTTATCTGAAAACCCTGCAATTGGTCAACTATCTTTTGAGCTACAAGCTAGCCTGAAATTTGCTCCTCGGCGTGCAACTCGCAAAGACTGTATACTATCGCATCAATTGCAAACCCTGTCACCTGCCAACTGCAATGCAGTCGGTAATGCTTGCCAACTCCCATATCTCTCTGACACTGCGCCAGAATGCAAGAGATGGTCTTTGACGCAAAAATAATTTTTTCCGCTGTGTTCTTGTGGGAATCCTGGAGGTAGAACGGTCTACAAAGAAAGCACTCAAGGTCCGGCGAAATTGGCCTAACCCTGCCTGCTTCTTGACCGTCAATCGGGGTCGCTGGGCATGTAAAAAAAAACAGAGGTAAAAATAAGAAATAAAAAATATGATTTAAAAAGTGTATACAAGTTGGTTTTGCCAAATATTTTAAAATCTCACATTTTAAAACGGAAGAAAAAATATGGAAGATTTGAATTTTTAAAAAAGTGGACAAAACGTAAAGACAGCAAAAAAGGGAAAACGTCTTCTAAACTTTTCAGTAACCCGATATTGAAACAGACTCGAACCTAACATCTCATAAGGATATATAGGTATCTGCATATGTATATCTACATGAATATTTAAATTATATACATGGTGTTTGCTTTTAATTCAAAAAGTTATTTTAAAAAAAATCTCTGAAATGTACGCTAATGCGGTCTGTACAGCTGAGTTATACGGCCAGAGGGAAAGAATATCGTACTAGTACATTTTTTGCTTACTAGTACTATATATTGGTAATTTGTACATATAGTACAAATTTCCACTTTACTACAGATATAATATAGGGGCTAATCCCCAGGTTATGTAAGTTCTTTAACTAAGTAGCAGCTAAAACTTGAAAGACAACCCGCTTTTCTACAAAGAGCGGGTCGCCACACCTTCCCATTGCTTTTGAGCCATGCTTGACGTGCAGGAATTAAACAAAAAACGCACTCATGCCATAAAGTGTGCGCAACCAAAAAATTTAGATGGCTTCCGACAGTGTGCACGCAGCTACAAAATATAAAAAAGCTCCTTGCAGAAATATGGTGCAACCAAAAAGATAATCTCCGACGTTTAGATGAGTATTTCAGATTACACATACTATAAGCAACCTGCCCAAAGCCTGGCTGGAACAAAGAAATGGCTTATCAATCATACGATTAAAGAGGTCTGGCTACCCCTTGACGTAACTCACTAAGAACCTGATTAGGCTACAAATCTGAACATAAAAGGCAACGACTGCCAACTTAGTGCTAGGTCCCGCTGCAACCTGGCTCTCATTCGAGTTTGTCGCCTCGTCTTTGCGGACAGGTAAGGTCGCCTTGGAAGCTGGCTTCCCAAGTGATTAGATACGAAGGCTGTTTGTTTTTCAAACTCCGATTGACTGGGTATAAACAAACTCCTCTCTAAAGCGGCGCCTTCTCTTTCTACTGTTTTGTCCGCAGACGGACACCCTCAGCTTTTCACTGTCATGTGGGTACTAATGCTAACGCATGAAAAAGTCGGCTTACCTAGATCCATGCTCAAGTAGCCTTGGTGTGCGAGATGCAGATTATCTACGCTATGCCATCATGCAGCGAGTGATAAAAAGTGTTCAAATGGTATTAAGACAGAATGTTTTTTATCGCCATATTTTCAGAGTTCGGTTGTAACCGCCCGCTGTAACAGATCTGTAACAGACGTAACATCCGGCTGGAACAGTTGTCACACACGCCATCTCATGGCGCGTCAGAACTGGAATGAGAGCGAATCTTCGGTAGGTGGTGCCGTTCAGACGCACTCCTCTTCTTCCCTGGAAGGCCTATCCACAATTAGAGCTTCAGTCTTTGTCACCATGATCAAACTTGCATAAAGGTTTAAGAGCTGGAAACTTGCGAAGTTCTCAGTCACTCAGCACCCCGGCGTTTGATCTACTTGGTTGTCACATCTCCTTTGCACACAGGTAAGCTCAGCTTTAAAGCCTGCTTCATATATAATCCCTTCATATAATTAAAGTCCTAAGCTACGATTATTTCTCACCAAATCCGTTCCTCTAATGTGTGAAGTGAAACTCAAGACAAGATTCGAGCTCAAGTGGTTTGGCATCACTTCACACTTTGGAGGGCCCTAATTGGCTCCCACTGTTTTTTGCTTCGGCTCACAGGGTTAGGAATATATGAGCGAAATATAGTGCGCGCGGTAAGAAAAAGTATGCGCAACATTTTTCTTTTTGCCTCTAAAGAAATAAGTGCTGCGCACAAAAAAAAAAGAAAAAAAAGCTACCAGAGCTTAGCAGAGCACATGTTCTTCTGAGGTTCGAGGTTTACTTCATTTCATTTCATAAAGCCGGCGTCATTTCAAGGTTGCCGAATTCTCCATAACACCATCTATTTTCTTCTTCTTCTTATCGTTCATTTCATTATAGTTACCTTGAAGACCCGTGCCCAGGTATTACACAAGGGAGAGTAAGAAGACACTTGTTTAAACACAAAAGTAAACATAAAAACATTAAGAAAAAAGAAAAAAAAAACGTGGTACAAATGTTAAATGGCGATAACAAGTTAGCAAATCACTGCACAAATTTATAACTCGTTCTTTTGATCCAAGAAAACATTGATAAGTTCGCAAAACTTAGGGGTGTTGATTTCTACTGCAATGTCGCTGGGTAATGAATTCCAATCGTGAATAGCAAGAGGAAGCATGAAATTTGCGAAGAACAAGGATGAAGTGTGGGTGAATTTGATTTTACACACATTTTCAGCCCTAGCAGAAATTCGATCTGTGGCGCTGAGAAGGGCAATTTTCATCGGCGGATTGTGATAATATATTTTATGAAGAAGGGCAAGTCGGGAGAGCCTTCGACGAAAAGAAAGTTTTTGGAGATCAGCCCGAAAACAAAGTGAAGTGATACTGGTATAGGAAGAGTATTCAGAGTGAATGTACCTTAGTGCACTGTTTAAATTTTTGTCTAGTTCGTTAGAAAGATAATTTTGAACATGGTGACCAAATCGATGATGCGTATTCTAGTTGGGACCAAACCATGCTTGTGTAGGCGAGCCTTTTGACTTTGGGCGAACAGAGTTTGAGGTTACGCTTTAAGTATCCAAGTGTGCGGTTAGCTTTTAAAACAACCTTGTTAACGTGGTTGTTCCATGAGAGATCGCTGGTGAGGTGAAGTCCCAGGCACTTATACGATGTGCAGTGACCAACGCATTTGATACCTAGGGGTTAAGAAAAGTTAGACGAGGTGGTTCGACGAGTGAATGTTAGTAACTTGTACTTTTCCATGTTTAGGCTCATCTGCAAATTGTTACGCCACTGTTCATTTATATTCAGGTCATATTGAAGTGTTCTAGTGGTCATCTGGTTGTTTTGATGGCTCTGTAGATGACGCAGTCGTCTGCGAAGAGACGCACGGGGTAGGATATAAACTTTGTTAAGTCACTGATGTATGTTAAGAATATAACTGATTTGGTTAAAGGTAACTTCAGCCTATCGGCTGTCAAAAATGAGAAGCCATATACGCCACAATTCATATGTATGCCCAATCTCCAACAAGCAAGGTGACGTGAGCGTGAGCCAGCAGAATACATAAAGGGCAGGATCTGTGGCATAATCAGGACAAGAGGAGGTGACGTATGCACATTGTCAAATGCAGCGATATTTTACCTTCCCAGCCACGTCAATGACAGGCGACAACAAGACGTTCTAGATGTTAAAACCTGCCTCTACGGACGTTGCTGAAAACGGACATACTGTTTTCTCATATCATCTGTCGAGTGTAGCATAGGTGCTTCTATTTTTCTCTCGTTTGTGTATCGCGCATTTATGAACAAAGCACCCATTTTTGGTCGGTTTTGAGCTCTAGAAACAGTGTATGCAATAACAAAAGGAGGAACAGTGTACCACATTAAGGAGCCATAAATTCAACGTAAAAAGTTTATATCTTTGTCGCCGATAAACGTGCACTGCGCAACACCCCTAGCGCAAACACGACATCGACTAATCATTTTTTTCTTAGATTTTACTTCAAAACTGCTTTGGCCAACAAAATTTACCGCTTATATTGGTGTTCGATGTTAGCACGTCCTTCTTCACTGATAGGTTTAATGGAGCCTTCAAATTTGAAAAGAAACCTTAAAACAAAATGGTTCTTTGTTCGCACAACCAGCGTCGCGTTACGCACAATTTCATTTACTTGTACGACGTCAGGTTAAAACTAACTACTACCTTACCTGTCATATCTGAACGAACGTTAATTGCATTAGTCATGTGTAGGGTTCGGAGTTTTCGGTTTAAACCGATAAAAACCGATGAAAGTACGCCGAATCCGTTTTCGGAAATTCGGTTTTAACCGAAAAAGGTCAGTTTGTAGGTTCGGCGCTTTTCGTTTAAACCGATAAAAGTACGTCTAATTCGTTTTCTAAAACTCGATTTTAACTGAAAAAGTTCCGTTTTTTAGGGTCGCGTCGAGGTGGGTAAGGAAGGGAGACAAAAGAGAGGGCTTTACAAGGTTCGACATTGTGTGACGTCTTCGTGATTGCCCTCTTCTTGGATTGGCCTTCGCGGGACACCTTTGTCCTTTCTGTGATCGGGCTTAGTGTGCCAAATTCCCCGGTCCCCCCCACAAAAAAAAAAAAAAAAAGTTCGGTCGTGGGTTAGTATAAGGTTTTTCGCTTCATGCAAACATAAATACAATGGATTTTTTTTTTGCCATTCCGCTGGTTCTTGTACGGTCACCACCTCAGACGGTCACGTCGTCAGAATGGGAAGGAAAAAGAAGCGCGATGAAGATTATGCCCGCGAAACTCGCAGTCTTGAAGTGTGTCCTGACTGAAGTTGTAGCGAAGACCAGCCATGTATGTGTGTCGTTATTCTTTGAGGGATCACAAGTATCACAGCTACAAGGATCATCTGATCCGTTGTCCGATGGAGTTTCTTTCATATTCACCGAAAAAAACGGTAAATTTTTTTGGGAATAAATATACACCGAAAAATACCGAAAATTGAATTTTAAAATAAACACCAAAAAACAAATACGCCAAATTTCCCCAAAAAAAAACGAAAACGTGGAACCCTAGTCATGTGTCATATCGTTTTGCATTTTCCCATCTTCCGACAAAAGCGTTTCTCTTGCACTGCAGAAACATAATGGCACTGAAGGTAGCGATGTCGATGGTCTTGGTCTTCCTGTCTGCTGGAATCTGCGTGGGACACCCGGGCGGAGCTGACGACGAGGCCTGCGCACACCTTTTTCCGTATCACGGATACATTGCCAAGAGCGCCGCTGAGGGTCACGCCGAGGGCTACCGTCTCGTCCAAGACAAAGAGGACTACAAGCCGGGCGATGTCATCACAGGTGCGGGTTCACAATTCAGTCTCTAAGTCAAATAAAACAAAAACAAACGAAAAATGAAGGAGTTTTCGAATATGGTAGGGGCCTCTAAAGACATCTTGCCGCTGTGTGAATACTTTCATGAATGTGCACTGGGGTGTCTATGAAGCACTAAGGAATATCCCATTTTAGGCTTTCGGCTAAATATATTCTATACACGATATTAAAAGTGGTTTGCGACCGTATTAACTGCCACTGCTAGTTATTAACTTCCACTGCTAGTAATACATGTTTTTTTAGTTCTTAGGAAAGAAAGAAGATTTTCACAGTCCTGAGTGTACATGCAGAGGACCGCAGACGTCAACGTATGCTGCTATTTCCACAAATTGATAATTTTCAGCCGATGACGCACTGCACCAGTCGATTAAAATAATGTGCACATCTCCTTCTCAAGTATATTGCACGTTCGTAGCACTAAACGGTAAAAGAATGAAACAGAAACTGGCTTTTGCTTTCTGTAAAGCTATGCACACTTTAACAAGTAACTGAATTTCAACATTTACTCAATCATTAGTTGGTGATTATGCAACCCCAAGGAAGACAGTCGGAGTGATCACAAATTTAATCTGCGTCCACAGCGACGGATATAGGAAGCACTGGAAATAGAAGAAGCCAGTTCATCGCATCGTGCTATACTTGGCTCGTAATTGGGCGTGCAAAGAGAGTTGTGGACATTAATTGTCTTTTGGTCAAGAAAGTCACTTTTCTGAACGTGACTTCAAAGAATAATAAGAAATGTTCGCACTCTCATTATTATTAAGCAGGTGAACGTCCTATAAAGAAAGCTGGATATTCGAGATGCAAACATGGCTAGAGTATCCTAAAGTGATTACCTTTGAGAGTTTATCTGTTTTTTGACATATACTTATTCGAAATAACAGAAATCTTGAATTTTGACTACAAAATAAAGTAGATAAACTTAAAAAATATCAAAGTGGAATAAAGCGCATACACTTAGAAAAAAAAAGTCCGGTATTGAAAGGTATTTCGACGCCCCAAAACCGCCTAAATGTGCCAATGACTTTCAGACTGTGACCACATTATAAAGGAACACGTTTCTGATATTGAATAAATTTTCGTGCTAATAAAATTAATTGACGTGTCGTAAGCTATTGAGACTCGAGAGATGCGGAAAGTATACTTGGAGCCGAGAGGAACTTAGAACAGCATTTTATGGCACTTGTACTTCTAGTTTTGTGTTCTCAATAGCGGGCTTCTTTGTACAATAAATTATAACCGACCCGGATGCTCTGTCTCGGCAAGAATCTGCGCTACAACCATTACTGTACACTGTGCAATCTGAAGTGTTTTTAAAGGCATACCACAGTGAGGGTTAAGCATACTTTTCGTGTGCAGGGTGACGCTGTCCTCGGAAGCCTCTCCTTTCATGGGGTTCCTGATCAAGGCCTTTGACGAGGACGAGAAGGACGTGGGCTTCTTTCAGAAGCACCGGACCGGACTCGAGGGGCATACAGCCACTGCTCTGGAATCACGCACACCTCGAAGAACCTGGAAGAAGAGGGTCGTTGTGCCAGTGGCTGGCTCCAGAGGACAGGTCCGGCAAGGTCCACTTCAGGTAAGTTCACCTGATATATGTTTGAACAAGCTGAAAAATAAACGTAGCCGCAGATACTTCAATCGACAGCGCCATTTTTGCTGTTCTGTTTCACATTTGCGTACACCGAATGAATGGTTAGAACAAAAGTCATGAGCCATTCCACTCTGTGAAGGCTGATGACCAGCGAAGCTGCTTAGCACACGACACAGACGTGACGACATTTTGAACAAAGGCACGAACACATTTATGCACGATCTTCGATCGGTTGTGTTTGCCGCCCGCCGCCGCCGCTTACATTCTCGTTGCCGTTCCCGCGGTTGCTCTTCGTAGACGCATTGGTCTTCGGGAATCCGGACTATACGGGGCGTCCCTATTATGACGACAGAAGAGAAGTGAAATTGAAATGAAAAACGGCAACTTGTCTTTCTGGTCTTTTCTGTACATTCACGTGGACGAGTATCGCTGCCCGATCCGGCTCAGCGCGAGGGACCAGCACCCGGGAGGAAAGTAGACACGCGCGACGGGACAGCCACCCCGGGAGAGTGGAAGGAAGCTAGGCACGCGAACGCTTGGAACGACGATAAAGAGAGGGTTTTGCGAGTTTTGTTAACGCACAAAAAATCCACGGAACCTTAGCCAACTACAGCTCCGCTGTAAGAAAATAGTTCGTTAGTTACGACCATCATTCAGAGTTCTGCGAGAACTTTCAAACATTCTCAAACTAGTGTGGTTGGAGAAGTAAAACTCTTCAGAAACAAACTTCCCGCCATGGCATTCGCCAGCAATTCCAGAAACACACACTAATTGGCAAACTATTTATCTAACATTTATTAGTTTACTTTTAGTTAAAGTAAATTAAAATATAGCTCAAATTAAAAATCAAAAATTAGAAATAAAGAAATGACAGAATTCATAAAATTAAGGAGAATTTCAAGAACGTAGTAAGCATGGGGGTACTAGCAAAATGAACACCTAGCTCAGCAGGTGCAGGACCGGGGACGAGTAAACGCCGGCGATAATATTATTCGCGTTTTCGAATCGCCGGCATTGCGCTTGCTGCGCGAGTGGTTACTTCAGGCATCCCGCATTTCCCGCGTTTTCGAGTCTTCCTAAAACCGACTTATTCAGGGTTTTCGACATGGCTCCACAGGAAGCTAGCAAGTTCCTTATTGACCATGTGTTATTTTCACCATCAAAAAAGTGGGCCGAAATTGCCGCTGCCGCCACGCTGATTCTCCAATAAAGGCGTCAGCATTTTGTGCAAGCGGTTTTTTATAACAAGGCATAATGAATACAGCCTCTCAGCATTTTCCGTGGGGTGAACTTTCCTGAACCCCTCTTCTCCGTAAAACAGGTCAT
>JAZHYW010059712.1:0-11453 GCA_037355805.1 Ixodes ricinus | reverse complement strand
GGACTAAACGGAGACGCTTGTTTCAAGTCCACCAACCCCTTTTTCTTTCGCGTAAACGCTAGGCAGAAAAAAAAAAGGACACGCGGCAAGCCATGGTTTTTCCGTGGGGTTCCGAATATTGCCACCGGGGAATGCGCTTTCCGCCCAGTCTGTTAATCAGGTATAGTTGCACCAGTATTTGTGTAAATACTACTACAGGGCTATAGGGCTCGGGAATTCAGGCTGATTAGGCTACCGCAAATTGGTCTATTAATGCTTTTTTAATCGTGATAACGTTTTAAACCGGTTAATCGGTAGGATACTTGACGAACCGAAAGGAAAGTAAGAACTGAACGCTTTCACCCTCGCAGACGTCGACAAGTAGTACACACCTCTATGAAGGGCATACTTTACGTCAGGCTTTCAGACGTCGCTCTTGCACGAAGAAAACCAAGCGAACCTCTGCCTCGTGCAGCTGAAGGTAATAATCCACGATCATGAGTATCTTCGAAATGTTCTTAGCTACACGCTGTGTGTATGTTGCTGTATGTTGCGCCGATTTTATCACATCTTCAACAAAGGTTAAAAAAATTGACTTTTAATACAAAGCATGAGGGAAATAAAAGATACCGATTAATCGATTGGCTTAATTAATCGAGTAAAGGGTGGAGGACCGATCAGTTGGCTGTATTTTAACTCACCGCCTGGCCCTACCTAAAAGGTTCGAGTCGTTGTTTTGTAACATTAGGTGCAGGGGTGAAATTGTTTACTTGTTGGAGCATTACTGACCAGGTGGCGCAAACCGCCGCCTACGTATAATTGTTCACCCGTGTACACACATCCATTCATCCCTCTATGTCAGCACACAACGAGACAGATGCTGCTTGCAATGAACTAATACCAAGTTGATGTGACCTTCGTGTCCGATTCGATAGCGCGGAGAGGTAGTCAGCGCTTATCCGTGCTTTCTTAATACGCACCACGCGTGGCAATTCTGTGAAACACAGGTGGTAGCAGACCAAGCAAACTGCACTGTCATGTGATATATCGGGAGATAGCCCGCCTAATATCAAAGAGGAAATCGGGCGAGAGTAACAGTCGGACAACTTTCGGTGTCATAATCCAAGAAAAAGTTGAAAAAATGCTAATGTTAGAGTCATGCCCTAGCAAAATTTGTCGTCCCGGCAGAAGGGCAATGAAGCTAGAGATATGGGAATTACTTCCTAGTCACCAGTGTTCGCTTAGATTACGACACAGCCAGCCAGTCGCATTTACACCAAGTCACATTATTGAGTCAAACACTACAATTACCAAAGACAAGCCATCTTTCGGTGTTAAAAAAAAAAATATCGCAAATCAAAAGCCAAAAAAGTGAGGGTAGGTTATTTTTCGGGGTGGACTATCCTCGGGATGAAGGTACACATCCATTCATCCATATCTATGTGAGCATGACGAGACGTATCTGCCTACATTGAAGCTAATACCAAATTGATAAGATATCGCGTCCGATTTAGTAGAAGCAGGCAGGTGCGATTAGTTTATTCGTAGTTTCTTACACCTGCACCATACTGGTGTCTTAAGTGACCATACAGGTGGCAAAGAGAGCGAGCACCTGCACCAACGATGTCCAAACACGGGCTATAAGCACGAGCTCTTGGATTTAAACGTTGCTTCCAGCGTACGAGCTATGGCTCTTTGCTCCAGCACCTGTATCATTTTGTGTGCTCCAAGAATATACCAAATGGAGCGTAGTTTCCCATTTCACTACCGCTGTCGTGACAGCCAAATTTCGCCCCCCCCCCCCCCCTTAAAAAAAAAATTTAAAAAACATCTTTGCGCTGCACACAAGAACTTTGTGAGTTTCTGCTTCAGCCTCAAGTGTGACTCGGTAAAAGCGCAACGTGCGAAAAAAAACAAAAAACACAGGAACATTGAAGGGTCAGTAAGCTTGCATTCATGCGCAGTCGTCTCAATTTTCCGATTCCACTGATGTCAGAGGCACAGGCGCGTGCCTTTTAGATAGCAACTGAGAGTTTTAGAGCATAAAGGGACCCCAACGTCTCCCGAGGAGCTTACGGCGTCGCACTGCGCATGCGCAGGAGTTCCGCGCATGCGCCAGGCAAAGCCCGAAGCTGTTTTGGGGGGGGACCCAAAAAAAGAAGCCCCCCCCGTTCTATAGCAGTCCTCGTGGTCTCGCATTTTATGCTGCTTCACAAAACTTGGGAGACGGACAGAGTGCACAGTGGAGAAGCCAGTCGGTTCTTAACGCGTAAAACACAAACATAAGGACGCAACAAATGCGTGACTAAAGACTACCAATCTTGTTGACGTTACTAAAGAAAAAAAAAGTAATCGATTACAATTAAATTTGCTTTCGGTTAAAACGTATACCTTAGATTACTCGATTACCTGAAAAGATAAGTAATTGGCCGTTTCTTGAAAAAAAAAAAGATTTGTTACTTTTTGGAGATTTGCAATTTTTTTGACAGACTGAAAACAGTTTTCTTTTTCTTATTGTTCAATATTGGATGAAAATAACTGAAGTATAAAATATTTATCTGCTTAATCCACCAATGTTGGTGCACCCTCTTGTCGGAGACTTGGGTCGAGGATCCATTGGGAGGAAACTTGTGCAAATAAAGGGCTTCATTAGGAAGGGGAGGGAAAACAAAGTGACGGTTACAAGTAACTGTAGTACGACCAAAAGCAGCAAGATTACTCGTGTGATTACTTTCTAATGAGTGAAATCAAATGATTACGAAATTACTCCAAAAAGTAATCGATTAGGAGTAATTGGATTAGTTTC
The DNA here is from genome assembly GCA_037355805.1 of Ixodes ricinus. NCBI lineage: Eukaryota > Metazoa > Arthropoda > Arachnida > Ixodida > Ixodidae > Ixodes > Ixodes ricinus. Next base: position 8,668 of record JAZHYW010059712.1, on the reverse strand, counting down.
TAATGAGAAGCCTACAGGTTTGCTAAAGCCGAATACGATTGAATACAACACGCACTCCAATGCCACATTAAACGCGGTGTGTGCTCTCTTGTCGCCACTCTATCAACAAACAAACAAAACTGAGCCACCTAGACAGGAGAACAGAGATCGACGGACTCAGAGGGACAAGCGCTCAGAACACGAGCGCGCGAGACGCGGCGGTATACAACAAAAGCTGCACTCTTACTCAGAATACGGCAGGAGACAATGCGTATTCTTCGAGCACGAATATACGTCCGAACTCAATCCATCATTTTAATTTTTTCCTCCGGACGAGACTAGGACCATAAAAGGCCTCTCTCTCTCTCTCTCCTTTCGTTAACGCCTTGGCACTTCTATCTATCGCGTTGGCAAGCGTGTGTACATTATACAGGCAAGGTCCGCGAGCCCAACGAGCTAGATTGGAACACACACACACACAAAAGGGCTATCTCGCGTCCGAAGGGCCTTCGTAAGCATTGGACAACAAAAGGCTCTTTCATCGAAGGGCCCCACTAAAGCGCAGACTGACGCAACGCCAACACGCAGAACGTTCTTGTAACGACGAGTGAACCACGGAGGCCGTGGAGGAGGCGAACGATACAAAGATCGACGAAGCGCTCTGCCGCGTAGCAGGCAGCAGCAGCGATCGCGACAGCGGGAGTAGAAGTCATTAGGGAATGGATGGAGAGCTGAGAAGGCCTCCTAGAACAGCACGCTGGCCGCCGGTTTGCACAATCCTTCAATCTCGAGTCTATTATTGAGACAAACTTCCTTTTTATTTATTATTTTGTTCTTTTTATCGAAGTGTTGCGTGCATGAGAGCGTTCATCCGTTGTCGTCGCTGCAGCTAACCTTATTTTAAATATTAGCTTTAGGTTACGGAAAAAGAAAAGAAACGGATAAAAATAAAAAAAAAAGAGTAAAGGTTTCGGCAATAACGTTTTCCCCTGAGCGTTGTATAGAAGCGATTTTGACGAAGTGGTTGGCCCTCGGCCGAAAATGTAATTTGAGTCTGCGTTTCGCCGAACGCGCCGGTTCAGCAGTCGCACTGCACCGGGCCAAAAGCCCCCTTTATGAAAAAACAAACAAACAAACGAGTAAGCAGACTAATTAAAGCCGGGAAGATTATACAAGCAGTGTAGCAGCGGTCGATAATTCTGTGCGAGCGAAATTCGGCTCGTGAGTTTGTTATATGATAACAACTTGTTTTTTGTTTTGTTTTTCTAACGACTCGTTCGTTATAACTTATAACTAGTGCAACCGGCAGGCGGCAGTTATAGTCGGTGAGAGATTAAAAGTAAAGTGAAAGGAGGTGGGAGGAGCTTCCACTTTAGTCTTAACCGATCATATAGTTGTTACGATTGTAACGATTGTTGCAACCGGCGCTTCTTCAACTGCCGGTTGCAACTACACTGTGCTAATGTAACGCTACTTTTCTTTTTCTTTTTTTAATTATATTCCTACTGGTATCCATCTTTGATTGTATTGACCAGTGGTTTCGACAGCACTGCTTCCAAATAAAAAATGTTAACTACTCATTTTTTTATTTATTTATGTCGTGCTGTTGTGTGTAAATCTTTGTATCTGATTAAAAAAAAATAACTTGACAGGAAACTTTTTTTTTTTTCGGATGAGAAACTTCGTTGGGTGTAAATTACAAGCCTAGCTGCGCACAATGGAGCACCTAGGTAGCCGAGAATAACCTCAATAGTTCTTCGTTTTATTTTATTGTGATATTTATGTTACACAAAGTTAGCGACGTGCTTATCAGCCACATTATATCCCAACGCAGGATGGTTATTTGAAGCGTACAGCTTACGGCATCGGAACCGGAAGTTCTCTCGGCAGTAGGAGAATGGGAGCGTCAGCGGCGGCGAGTTGGCGGTGTGCCGGTAGGTTTCACTGCGCTGATGGCGCTGATGCCACCGACATATTTTCTGGATCGGCGCCGCGATAGCCATGGACACATCGCAGCTGAGAGAAATTCAATTAGATATGTTGCGCTACAGCGACAGCATGGGACTATGTCCCATACGCCGGTATGCCTGTTGGGAAGTGCGGCGAGTCTTCCGACGAAGACTCCAGTTCTTCATCGGAATCGGCGGAGGGCTTTTGGAACCTGCCCGCATTCGCGGAAAACACTGTGAATGTGGCTGTAATCACGCTCGGTGTCAAAATGTTCCGAGCATACACGAATGACCTTAGACCCGGGGTCCCTCAAACCGATGAGCCTGCACCAAGTGCTTCGACGTGGTTCATCGAGTGGCAAGCGGTGAAACTGCAACAGTTTCTTTTTAACCACCGGACTGCAGAAACTGAATTCGGGCACTTCGGTACACTGCAGCCTTTCGGCATAGCGACGCAGCGATCGATCACAAACAATGTAAACACTACTCGAGCAGCCAGAAAACGAAAGTCTGCTCTGCGAAGAAAGCGCGACCAGGAGCAAACCCGTTCAGCAGACGACGCTCGTGGGTTGACTGCGCAGGCGCAGTCGGGTCTTTCTCTTGCTTCGTTTACCACACGATAGATGGCGCTTGACTCTGAGCATTATCAAATTCGGCAATTTTCGTCACATTTCTAATTATGCTACCAAATGTAGATCTGAATATTATTTAACAAAACTTTTAGGAAACATTCGCCGGCTATTTATTGTCTATGATCGCGGTGCTGGTGAGATAGGCTCTTACCCAATAGGCGACGTGGATTTGGCTGACGTGCTGCGGTTCCGCGGATGCATCGCAGTGAAAATGGCAGATAGCTTTCGAAGGAAAGAAGGTGTAAAAGAGTCCGGTTTTCTTTTAAAAGTTCTATAGCGAAGAATTTTTTTTTTGCTCTCTATTTTTGTGTTTTAGGGTTTCTTTTCACACCTTTTACGAACGACGTGCGGTAGATGAAGTTCGATTTCAAAATCGTTTCATGGTCCCTTTAAGCTGAATATTCTTTCTGGGCGAGGAGGAGGTTATTATAAAAGGGAACAGTGGTGAGCCGAGTCACCAATGAAATGACCTTTCGACAGAAGTGGCAAACAAGTTTCCCACGACTCTCGGCCGCCGCCGTTACCTTTGCCACTTTCTCATCACGGTGATCGCTGGGGGGACATGATGGCAAAATTATCCGCGGAAACGCCGCACGAATGTTTCTATGCTTGTTTGCTGCATACGTACGTATGTTGCCGAACATGTCGGCAGACAGTGTTTGTATGGCCAATGTGACAAGCCTCTCATACAAGGAAAAAACACGCCTCGGCTACAGACTGTCTTTTGTATGACGTACTAGCAGTAAGACCACGGCTTCGATGTGTCGTACCGGCGCACCACCAGGAACTATTCACCCTGGGAAACAAAACAAACTTGGTCAGATTCTTTTTTTTTCTTTTTTTAATGTAGATCGCGACAACTTCTCTCTTCCTCATTAACCCAATCCTCGACATTTTTTCTCATTAATCTTAATTTTGTTCTACGACAAACCGGATGATTTTTTTCTTTCTTCTTTATCTTTATTCTGCTCTGCGGCACACCGGATGAGCTTTCTTATGATCACGGTTTAAGAGCAGTCTGAGACGAGGATTAGGTTAGTCGGCGAAAAAGGGCCGCTTGTCGGCACATCAGAGCGAACGAAAGAGACACGGAGGCACCCGACCCACCTTCGCAACTCCTCATCCTGGCCCAGACACTTTCCTTTTATTTTTTCGTTCTTTCCTGGTCCTCTTCATTTTCAAAACCGAATCGATATATATATATATATAAATAGAAACCTTTCAGACAGTTCCTCTTTTGAGGGTACTCTCTTCATTGAAGGGGATACCAAATTTCTAAACTCCATCCTGACATTGCCGCCAGCTATGCCGCCCCCTACAAATAATTCCTCTTAGCCTCACAGCCGTCAAATCGCCCCCCCCAACTCAAAAAAAAGAAAAAAAGAGTAAAGCAAGCACGAAAAAGTTACAATAAATAAAGAAAAGATGACACTTCCCAATTCGCAAGCTTAGAAAGAGTACTCCACCTTTACGTCAACTCCCCACCCAAGAAAGTGTCGCGTATTTTCCCTTCCTCTTTGTTTCAGGTTGTCCCTCCTCTATGGCATGAACCGTACGCTCAGAGTCTCCTTAGCTGGACCGAAGAAAACCCTACGTTCGAGCCGAGCTAGTCGTGGGTCGCGATTCGCCAGTCCGTTGGCTCGCCGTTAAGGACGGCCACACGATAACCAATCAGCTTCAACGAATGAGCCACGTGACCGCAAACCTGGAAACGGCCGCACCAATCAGACGTCGGAAAAGGATCGTGACGCAGCGTTTCTCACGTGCCTATGTGTGAGCGCCTGCATTCACTTCGGTTCATCTTAAAAGAGAAAAAGAAAAGGGTATCGAATTCGAAGCTCTCCATATCTTCCTTACTCGTGTTTCCCCTATACAGTGAAGACCACTTACATAGTTGCATCGGCTATAATCACAGTTCCCTTATATACAACTTATATGCCTAGTCAGCGGCGTACACTTTCCATTTTCCCGGAGGAGGCAGGCTGAGAAGTTCTCCGGGGGGGTTGCGCGTTATTTTTTGCCAGAACTGGAGATTGAAGTTAACGAAAGCACGCTGGGATTCCATTTCCCATGTATTTTGTCAATAAAGGCTACGTGGGCGTTATTTTGTTTACATGCCACTACTAGAAGCTCGTTACATGGCACGTAAACAGCGTCTCGGTAAGGATCATGGCCCGAACCCGGAGGAGGGGGGGGTCCCGGAGTTTACCAGGGGGGGGGGAGGGGGGGAGGGCACGAGGCTCGATGCCCCCGAAGTCTACGCCTATGTGCCTAGTTCCATTTTAAGTCCAGACGCAACCAATGCTACGAGCGAATAGGACCAATCAGGCACTGTAAAATGCGCAAGTCACCAGGCCCGTCCTGTTTGATTGGTTCGGCGATGATAGAACGCGCACAGAAACATCGCAAAAACAGCCATCTATGCGTCTTAATTATAACTACTTTTTTTTTCTTTCTTCGATTAATAAAGAAAGGAGACCCTTATCTATCCTGGGACGAAGTGTGACATTAGCCGGGAAGACAACAAGCGGCATCGAACAGTCACATTTTGTGTGCGAGAAGAACGCGTAGTCGACTAAAAGCGGGTTCCGTCTCCCGCACTTCCCCCTTCCCGACGCTCCCCACCTTCCCCCATCACGCCTTGTTTCCTTCTGATTTCATTTAGGGGAAAAGTAAAGCGACGGCAGCGGGGGAATAGCGTTTCTCTCGCAAGAGAAGCGCCAATCTATTGCTTCACCCGGTTCAGGAAAGGACCGCTGTTGCTAGGCCGGCGGGGAAGATGTTGTTACCATGGGAACAGTCGGGCCGTCGCTACCTGCGCATGCGTGGTGGATGGAGCCGCGAAAGGAAATCAGAAAGACGGGGTGGGAGGGGGGAGGAGGGCGGTAGGTAGCGCCGCTCCGTGGCCGATGATGGCGAACTCAGCTGTTACTTTGATGGTGAAGAGCGCTGGTTTTGGATATCTCAGGGGGGTACAGTTATAGCTAAAGCCGAAGTCAGAATGCTCGTAGATCACCTGTTAAAGCTCTTATACCTTGTGTGGTTGGAGAGAACTTTAGTTTTCAATTTTGTTTTGACTCTCTCTACTTATAATTATGCTCGTAAATCATAAACAAGACGCGGAGTTCTACGCAGACATGATAAGAGAATTATCTGCTCACACGTGTCAAACGTGTTGACTGAAGCGTGTTTGCTCCATACCTATATGCATGCTTCAAGCATGTCTGAAAGAAGATTTTCTCTTTAATGTTTAATGTGAGAGGACCTTCACACAAGCAAGAAACATGCCTCTGGCAGTGTCTGCACACTCTCTTTTGTATGATGTATTAGCAGGTGGATTGGGGCTTAAGGATTTGGAACTTTCGGATTAGTCAATAAGCCTGTTCGGCGTCGGAAAGCGTTTTACTTGAAATGCTCAGCGAAACGAAACGCAGCCCAATCTCTCCAAGACCACAATGCCAATTTCTCTCTCTCTCTCTCTCTCTCTCTCTGCGTGCGGTGTGTGTGTGTGTGTGTGTGTGCGTGTGTGTGTGTGTATGTGTGTGTGTGTGTATATGTGTGTGTGTGTGTGTGTGTGTGTGTGTGTGTGTGCGTGTGTGTGTGTGTGTGTGTGTGTGTGTGTGTGTGTGTGTATGTTTAAATTACCTCTCTTTTATGGCATCACTGAAATTTAAATTGAGGTACGTGCTATGAGCCTGCAGGTTATTTCAATACTCGGAAATATCAGGATTTTTTATTATGCCGGGCAAAAATTCAATATATTGCGAAGGTGTTCAGAGAGGGCTCAACGGGAGAAGGTATAGGTCGGATCTAGGAATAACAAGTATGCGTTCCCGAGGTTCTAACTGGTATTAATGAATACTATATTTTAACTGTCTATCAGGCACGTGGCACGTTGGGGGGGGGGGGCGGCCCATGGGGCCCGGCCCCCCCCCACAAAGAAATCTCAGATTTTGTTGGGACCTTTTCTCCCCACTCCCCCTCATACAGCATTTTGTCGTGGGCGCCCCCCCCCCCCGAAACAAAATCCTGGCTACGTGCCTGCTGTCTATAATTATTACGGGAAATATAACAATTCCTGCCGTGTCTCTCAACTCAAGATCAATATTTTTACAACGTTTTGTCAAAGAGAACGTCCCACAATCGTGGAAATAAAATGCAATTTTTTTGTTTCGTCTTTCTAGTAGGCTGTCAAAAACTGTGTTTCTTTTTTCTTCAAATTAACTGTTAGTAGTTGCCCAAGATATTGATATACACACAAAAAATATGTTAGCGTTATTCGTCCTTATGTCACGGCTTATGCGATGTTTCTAAAATTGATACTTCAACACACAAAAAAAAAATTATACGACTTTATAATTTGGTTGTGCGTACGGTCTAGACATCGGAAAGTTGGGCAGTCCGAATGGACGTCCGATGTTTCTCATCTGTAGATGAGAAATTGAGCCAGAAAAGTACCGCGCCGCTAGCATTTTTTTTTTTTTTTTAACGCGCATCACGCGGTAGTGATACACGACCGCACGCCGGTACACGATGTGCTCATCTAGATCGAAGCGGGCGGAGGTGGGGATTGAATTGAGAACCCAGGATCCTTTTTGGGTTCCGCAGCGCGAGTCTGTTCTTCACTCTACAGTGATGCCGGTGTTCGCTGCGGTCACGACTACAGAGTTAACTGCGGACAAGCTTCCTAAAGGTACACATGTACGTGCTTCGAATTTCTCTGCACACAGTTTTTGTGCGACTCGTGCGAAAGGAACGTCATGCGAGGAAGAAAACACTCCTCAGAGAGTAGTCAGCAGACTGTCTCCCGTATATAATGTATTAGCCGTTGTGACCACGGCTTTACCTTCCCCGAGGCCAACAGTAAAACAAGAATAACACACACAAAGAAAAGTAAAATATGGAGCGACGGTATTTCTTCCACAAACGGGAACGACGACGTCCGACGCCGAAGCCCGGACAACGCCCCCTCACCCCCTCGCCGTACCACCCTCGCCTTCCGGACGTCAAGGCCGGAAATCCTACCAGCTGTAATCGAGCCAAAAAACCGCACCACCGCTACAAAAAAAAACGAAAGCAAAGAAGAAGAAAAAAGACTGCTTTGCCCACTAAATTTTTGCCCGGCCATGGACGCCGCATTGCAAGACGCTTCTTGCTCTGCCCCACCGAAGTCTCCCCGCTTGATAGCCTTGGACCGAAGCGGAAGCCACGAACCATCTGAACCAATCACGTCTCAATAAAACGACGCGTCACAAGGCGCCTTGCTCCGGACGACCAATGAAAAGCCGAGGATCCGACACGTCATCGTAGTGCCCCCTCCCCTAGAACCCCAATCGAGGGGGGTTAGAAATAACGAGACGTGACGATGCACTTTATTTTAGAGCGTACGCGTACGCGCGCGAGTTCGCGTTCTGGTCCAAGTTGGAACCGCTGAACCGAGTGTGCCGTTCGTGCCCACCGGATAGCTCCCAGTAATAACAGTGGGAAATCTTTGAAGAGGAAAAGAGGGAAGGGTGAAGAAGGGGGAGGAGAAAGGGCATCCACCACGCCGCTGCAGGAAACTGACTTTGTTGCAGCGGTTCTTGTTGCTGCCGTTGCTTTATTTTTATGTTTGTGGCGGTAGTTGTAATGGCGTGCGCTGGTCCTCGGCAGGTGAGGCCCCCACGGGCTACCGCTGCCACTAAGCTTCAAGGTCGGGCAGGGAGATGCTGGTTCGGTCGACCTGTTTGCCTTTCATGGGCGGCTTTCTCTTTTTCTTTTTATTGTGTATGTGTATGTGTTTCTTTTTTCACGGCAGCTGGCTTACTGCTGCTTCCAAAGACAGCAGCACTCACGGCCCATTTCGGCGTTCGCGAGAAAAGTTGAAACCCCCAACAACAACAACGAAAGATGATTTAAAAGAAAAAAAGAAAACGATATCATGTTTAGCAGTGGAGAAAATAAGATAAACCAAGACAAAAAGAACTCGCGAAATTATCTTAGGCAATGCTTAAATTATATTCCCCGAAATGAAAAAGAAAAGAAAAACGCGAGATCCAGCAATGCTGAAGATCATACAAACTGAAACAAAAGAAAAACCACGTGAAATCATACTCAGCAATGCTAAAA
>JAZHYW010059708.1:0-74969 GCA_037355805.1 Ixodes ricinus | reverse complement strand
TTAAGCCCGAACGGCATCACCGTGAACTCGTAAAGGCCGTCATCTGTGCGGCACGCAGTTTTGGCAACAGAGTCTTCGACAAAGGATATTTACCAATATCCTTGTGACATATCCAGTGTGCGGATGAACTGCGCCCTTCCCACGGTTTCAATCATCTCTTGAAGGGACGGCGTCTCCTTTAGTTGTCGCGTTCAACTTCCTAAAATCAACGCAGATCCTAGTACCGCCGTCCTTCTTCCTCACGCACACCAGAGGCGATGCCCATGGACTTGTTGACCTCCTGATGATTCCCAGCTCCAGCATCTCCTCAAGTTGGCCGTGCACTTCCGTCTTCACACTGTCTGGAACTCGATACGCTCTTGAAACAATCGGGTTACCGTTAGTAGGTATCTCGTGTTGCACCCTTGAAGTGCGACCCGGTTTGTCAGAAAAACGACAACGAACAACTGAATTAAATCGCTCAGTTTCTTCAGCTTCGTGGGGCCGCAGCTCGGGGTCGACATTCATGAGGGCCACCGGCTCGTCACCCACGGAGACCACGTCGAAACACGCCATTTCGTAGCCAACTTGCTGTGGCGCATCCATCATGAATGACATGTCCTGCACCTCGTTCTCCGTTCGTTCAACGTACCGTTTCAACACGTTCACGGGGTATCGTTCTCGCTTCTTGCGCTTGCTTCCTACCTCGAGTAAATAATCAACGGGAGACAGCTTCTCCACTACCCTGAACGGTCCTCTCCACTCGGCGTACAACTTTTTTCTGTTGATGGCAGAAGGGCGATTACCAGGAGCCCTATGTCGCGCTTTTTGGACTCCCACGTCAACAACGCAGCAAACGCAGACTGGATGTTGATTGGTGAGAGTCGCTGATGACGAATTTTCGCAGAAGAAAACAAAAGAAAAGTGAGCTTTTTTTTCTTCTGCGGAAATTCATCATCAGCGACTCTCACCAATCAACATCCAATCTGTGTTTGCTGCGTTGTCGACGTCACTTCCTTCTCCCTAGTCGCCGTAGGAGACCAAAAAGCGGTACACAGGGCCCCTGGTCGCCGCTCTGGAATTCCCGTTTCCGGGATTTTGCGTCGCACCACTCTTTCTGCTTGTGCTGCATCTTGGCCACTGTCGCTAGTGCGAACGCGTCGTCCACTCGCTGACGAACCTTCTTCAGATACTTGATAACCGATGTCGATTGCAGCCCTGGTTCCTTCTGGGCCTTTCCAGGCCTCTTGTAAGACATCCAACGGTCCGCGAACGTGCTGCCCATACAGCAGCTCAAACGGGCTGAAGCCGGTTGTTTCGTTCGGGGTTTCCCGGTAGGCAAAAAGCAAAAACTGAAGAAGGTCATCCCAGTCCGCGGGTTTGTCCTTAATGTATTTGGCCAACATCCTCTTGAGGGTTCCATTAAATCTCTCTACCTGGCCGTTCCCCTCTGGATGGTAGACGCTCATGAACTGCGTCTTTACCCCAAGCTTCTCCCAGAGCTCCCGAAGCACTGCCGATGTGAAGTTTGTTCCTTGGTCGCTCCGCACCACTTTCGAAATGCCCACTCGGGCGAAAATCTCAAAAAGAACCTGCGCAACGGTTGTCGCCTCCGCATTTCGGAGCGGGATAGCTTCCGGGAATCTTGTGGCGTTGTCCGTCAAAACGAGGATAACTTTGTTTAGTTTCCTGGAACTGGGCTCGATAGGGCCCACAATGTCCATTGAGACTTTCTCAAAAGGCACGCCCACAACGGGCACAGGGTGCAGCTCGGCTCTGTCAGCTGTACGAATCCTCGCGTGGAGTTGACAGACATCACATGACCGCACGTACTCCCGTACGTCACGTGACAAGTTTGGCCACACGAAGCGGTCCTCAAGCCACGCTATCGTTCTCTTTACGCCCAGGTGACCTGCTGTCGTCGAATCGTGGGCAAATCTTAGAGCTATTGGTCGGCAGACGACTGAAAGGGCTAGAGCCTCAACTCCTTGCTTCATGATGCTATCTTGATCTCTGACAAACTGTTTATAGAGGAGGCCCCGAGACACCAAAAATCTCCCGCTCGATTTCTTAGCCTGCTCCCACCAGCCTCGCAGCTCTGGGTCCTTGGCCTGCTCTTTCCTAAAAGACGAACTCAGCTCGATACCAGCAATCCGTTCATCTTTCCCATTGTCCAGCCCCTTATCGCCTTCGTTCACTTTGATCACATCACTGAGGACAGTGGTGAGCCTCCCCAACGTGGTCAGCGCTCCCTTTTCCCCATCATCCCATCTTTTGTTCCTTGGCAGCTGTGCTTGCCGTTCCCTCTCCTGCGCGCGAGTTGTCACCAATGTCTTTTCAGATTTCTTGTCAAGGCCACACGCGACCTCTGTGCGTCCCAACACTTCAGGCGCCTGCTTACAGTCACCAGACGCGTTCACCACCTCGTTTCCAGCAGCAGAGGTGATGGGATCGGTGAATCATCTGTCGTCTGCGAAATGATCGTTCCCGAGGACGGACTTTTGCTCCACTTGGCAGTTCACTGCGGCACAGTGCCACCACGCACTCCTCGGGATTCTCGTCAGGCCCCCTTCCTAGTGCCAGCCCCGATACCCGGACTTTCGCAAGGGGACGCACCACTGTGTTCTCGAGCATGTTGATATTGGCATGCGACTCCGAGCCGCTGTTTTGGATGAACCAAGGACTCGTCAACGAGCGTAATAGTACTTCCTGTGTCTCGGAAGTCCATTACTACTGCGTCATTGATTATCACCGGTCAACAGAACCGCGTGAATGAATCACTCCAAGCGACACCATTGTTCGTGTGAACCATCATAGTCTGTGGAGGCAAGTTCGCCCTGTTGGCGTGCCTCACGCCCGAGAGTCACCCATTCTCAATCATTTTCTTTAGTCTCTGAGCAGCCCCGCAGTCCCGATTTACACGTCCCGCTTTCCGGCAATTAAAACAAGTCGGCGCGGATCGACGATCATTCTTCATGTGGCCCATCCTGCCGCAATTAAAACAACCGAATGCGGTCGGCCGCGGGTCACTGTGTGCCTGCATGACCGGGAAAGACTGCAACTCTTTGCGCACTGCTTGAACCTCCCAAGATCTCCGGTTCTCCTCGTACCGGTCAACAAGCTTAGCGAACTCCTCATGGGTCACCGGTTGACGATCTCGGGCCCAGGTGACAACCTCCAGTGGTAGTGCCTTCTCCATTTGCTCTATGACTATCGGGCTCTTCATCCTAGCCATGTCATCTACCTCCTCCGCCTTCATCCACCGGTCGAAAAAGCGACAAATATTGGCTGTCCACTCCGTACACAATTTGTCCGGACCCGGCTGGTGCTTCTGAATTTAATCCGGTACGCTTCGGCGTTCAGGTGGTAGCGCGCCAGAAGCGCCGTCTTTACAGTCTCATAGTCTGTTGCCTCAGCAATGAGTAGCTCCGAATAGGCCTCGAGGGAAATTCCTGTCAGTACCGACGCCAAGACGCAAGCCTGTAGATCCGGCGGAATCTGATCGATTTGGCAGATTGTCTCAAACGTAGCGAGGTTGTCTCTATGTCCTTTTTTCCACAAGGGGTGGGAGGAGCTTGACATTGCGGCGCACGTGCCCGCGACTCCCCTGATTCGAACACTGTCCCAAACTCGACACAGATTTGTCTCCGCCGGTCCGCTCCTCAGCCCTCATTCGTAAAATTTCCAGCTCCAGCTCTTGTGAGCGGATTTTGAGTTTCCAGTCACGGAGATCTGGGTAGCGCCCGACGTGCTCGCTTATGACAGGCGATGCTTCGTCGCGTAGCCCGGCTTGAAGTTCACTCATTCCGTCCCTCGCGTCACCGTCAGTTTGGTTTTCCAAAATGCACTGTACAAGCTCCGGTTTTGTTAATGACCCCATGCGCTCAATGCCGAGCTCTGAACACTTCGCTCTCAACTGCTTCTTGTTCAAACCCAACAAAACCACGCGCTATCTTTCGTCCAAGATAACGGTTGTCTCTCACCGTTTGGACTCTTCCAGGGTCCCGGAGACCTCGAACGGCGCACTTCCCTTTCACGGACTCTGATCTCTTGTTCGCGAAGACAGTGTCCTTCTCGCCTCAGTCATGTGCCGCCGACGCTTAGATGCAGGGACTTGACGCATTCCATCGCTGCCACCATGTGATGATAAGATCGTTGACACCCGCTGTCGCGCTGCTGTTGACGACGCCCGGGGATGCCGCTGTCACCCACGTTTCTCCTCTTTTTCGTAGGTGATCCAAGGACGGTGACGCTTCGAGTATAACTGGTTTAATATGTGTTGTATTTGTGCAGTTCAAAAGTGCAGTTCATTCTTCAAACTCCGCGGTCGCTGCTCAGATATGTCTCTCTCTCTCTCAACCTGTCATCGGCTCCCTCGACTCATTCTCAATATCTCAAATCGCTCTCGATGTTTCTCAATCAAACTCCCACATTCGAGTCTTTCCGAACTCCTGTCTCTGCCCTATTCGGCGCCTGCCTCTCCTCCTCTCACATTTCCATCTTTTCTTCCCGGCGCCGGTTAAGCAGCGTCCCTCTCCCTCTTCCCCAATTACAGACGCGCCCCCTGTTCTCAGGTTGTTCCCTTCTCCGCCCACTTCCGAGAAAACACGGCGTCGCCAAAACTCAGTCGCCGGACGGCTCTCCCAGCTCCCCCTTGGCAGCTTTGTTCGGGTCAAGCCGGTCTGCCCACGACTCAAGAGAGCGCCCTTCCGCGCCACCCGGTTTCATGAGCCCCCCTCCTCCTTAAAAAAGCGTGTCGTCCCGATGCAGAACAATGTGAAAACAAATCCACAACAAAAGGACAGTGGAGTCACGAGCCACAGTTCACAGTTCACTCTTTGATGGGAGTCCGAAGTTCTATCATTCGTAATACGGCTTGAGGCGGACGACGTGCACCACCTCGGGTCGAGGCTGGCGTCTTACAGATCTTTATAATGCAATTAGCTGCAAAGGTACAAGCGAGCTGGACAAGAACGACAAAAATAATCCCCGGAGAAAGGGAACAAGAGGGTCGAAGGGCAAACACCAATCTCCAAACGCAGCTAGGTGAGTGGTGCGCGACCGAGAAAATGCACCTGGTCCGGGTATCGAACCTGGGACATCTCCATTTTCAGTGGAGCGCCCTACGAACTGAGCTAACCAGGGGTTAGACGTCAGTAGAAAAACTGAGAGAGAGTAGAGAAAACAGGTTTTAGCAGCTGCCACCTGTCTAACACCAGCAAGGATGAAAGGCTTGCCTTATTAAGGTTATTATTAAAATGCAAATAAATGCAAAGGTGCAAACGAGCTGCACAGGAATGGCGAAAATAATACCTGGGAAGTGGACCAAGAGGGACAAAAGACCAACACAAATTTCAAAACGCAGCTAGGTGACTGGTGAGTGACCTAAACAATTTGCCTGGTCCAGGTATCGAACCCGGGATGCGAAGGCCCAGCTCGCTTGCAAATTTGCATTTAAATGCATTATATTAATAACATTAAAGATGCAAGCCTTTTAGTGGGTACAGCCCAAGTAAATCTATTCCGACCTGCTGGAAGGGCGTAGTCAAGGCAGATCATCGGCTGCGGGAGTCCGGCTAGCATCGTCGGAGGCTTCTTACATCGTTGGCACTCATGGCACGACCGTGTGTACAGATGGACGGTTTTCGAGATTCTCGGCCAGTAGTACTTGTCGCGAGTCCGGGCGAGCGTCCTGCTGTAGCCAAGGTGTCTAGCCGTCGGGTCGTCGTTGCATGCTTAGAATATTTATTCTTGCAGGCTGGCAGGGACAATCAGCAGCCAGGCAGGGTTGCTGGTTCCGAAGTTCTTATTGAAGAGCAGGCCTCGTTGCAGAACGAAGCTCAACAAGTTTTGGCCCAAGACTCGCGGAACTGAACTTCCTTGACCTTCGAGGTGGTCGATCACGACGTGAAGTTCCGGGTCGTCTCGTTGAAGTGCTCCCATGTTTCGAAAGTCATCGTCATTGTCGGTGCTGTCGGAAGGAGATTCGACTGGGTTCCTAGAAAAACTTTCGGCGTCGTCATGCTTGCGGCCAGACTTACGCACAATGGTTACGTCGAATTCTTGCCGTCGAAGAGTCCAGCGAGCGAGGCGTCCTGACCTGTCCTTGAGGTTGGCAAGCCAACATAGAGCTTGGTGGTTCGTGATAACACGGAAAAGAATGCCGTACAAGTACGGGTGGAACTTGGTTAACGTCCAGACGACAGCAAGACATTCCTTGTCGGTCTTTGAGTAATTTTGCTCTGCCTTGGACAGTGCCCGGCTTGCGTAAGCGATCACCTTCTGCTCCGCGTTGTCTTTGTAAGAGTACCGCGCCGAGACCGGCGTTGCTGGCGTCCATGTGAACTTCCGTTTCTGCTGATGGATTGAAGTGTCCAAGGATAGGGGGCCACTGGAGTCTTTCCTTCAGTTCGTTGAATGAACGCTTGCCCCCCCCCCCTCCCCCCCCTGGAAGTTCACGCTGTCTTTCGTCAGATGCGTGAGCAGTGCAGAAATCTTCGTACCGCTTTCTTGTCAGATGGCTTCGGAAATTGGGCGATAGCGGATTATTTTCAGAGTCAGGGCTTACACCCTGAGCACTCACGACATGGCCCAGGAATTTGACATTGCCGTAAGCCAACCGACATTTTGATGGCGTTAGTGTCAGTCCAGCATTCTTGATAGCCTGTAGCAAGGCTCGCAGACGTCTCAAGTGCTCGTCGAAGTCGCTGGCGAGTACTACGACGTCGTTAAAGTAGACGAGGACCCTCGTCCATTACGCGATGGAAGTTCGCCTGTGCTGTGCACAGTACGAGCGGCATCACTCTGAATTCGTACAGACCCTCCGGCGTGACGAAGGCAGTCTTTCACGATCCCGTTCGTTGACCTCGATCTGCCAGTACCCACTCTTCAGGTCCATTGACGAAAAGTATCCGGTGTGGCGAAGCCGGTCCAGAGTGCCGTCGATCCGTGGCAGCGGAAAGACGTCCTTTTTTGTTACGGCGTTCAGTCGACGGTAGTCCACACAGAACCGAAGAGTGCCGTCTTTCTTTTTCAGCAGGACTACCGCGAAGCACACGGATTGTTTGAGGGCTGGATGATGTCGTCGTCGAGCATTTCTTGAACCTGCTTCTGGATTACTTCTCTCTTTCACAAAGGCACGGTACGGCGACCGATGAACAGGAAACGCGTCGTCATCAGTAATATTTCGATGTTTTGCAATCGTCGTTTGGCGTAGCTTTGACGACATGGAGAAGCACTCTTTGAACTCCGGGAGAAGGTCGCTGAGTTGTCGTCGTTGTGGGGTGGGCAGTGTTGGATCGATGTCGAACTGCGAAGGCGGCATTGTCCTGTGTGGCCACGAAGAGAAGTCTTCTGATATTTCGGAGATTGCAGCTGAGTCCGGAAGTTCCTCGGCGTGACCCACAGCGGTGCCTTCTGTAAGGTGCTGTCCGTCTTGGAGCTCCGCGATGATTCTGGCGACGCCGATCCCACTTCCTAGAAGCAGTTGGACGCTACCTTCAAGCAGAGCTTCTCCGCATGTGCCTTTTTCGGTCCCGACAGGCACAAGTACAATCGAACGTGGTGGCAAGTTCACGTGGTCGGAGATTACGCGCACTGTAGCCGACGTGACTGCCGTGGATTTTCGATCCTCAGGTATTACAACAGGTTTCCGCAGCCTTAACTCGTTGGCTTTCATGTCGATGACGGCGCCGTTTCGCACAAGCAATCCATTCCGAGAATAACGTCTCTCGCACAGTTTCGTAGAACGACGAACTTCACCGGACACATCTCGCCGTGAATCTTGACGCGAGCAGTTCCATCTTTCAACTGGCGTGATAATATGTCCCCGGCGGTTCGTATCATTGGGACATCCCACGGCGTCATCACTTTCCAAAAGCGTTGGGAGAGCCTCCCACTCAGGACTGAGTAGTCTGCTATAGTGTCGACGAGAGCCGACCCGTCGTGGCCGTCAATAACGACGTTTAGGTTATTCTTTACCGTTGCAGGAGCGCCTTTTCGCTCTCTGGTAGCGTTCGAGTGCAGGCCCTCCGACGTTCGTGGAGGATCTTGGCGTCGGTCGTCTTCGGCAACTCAACCTCCAGGGGTTACCGCGCTTAGTTTTCCTGGCGAGGAGCGAGGGGCGACAGGCTTTCATGTCGGGGTCGGTGCATCGTCGAAGCTGGACGTCGTAGCAATGGCGACCGGAACTCTCGGCGGGACGCAGGCTCGCGGGACTGAGGTCGTCGCAGGTACTCGTCAATCTCCCGAGGGCGTTCATCATAACGGGAACGTGGGTCACCCTAGCAGTCGGTATGGGCATCGGCGGTAGGTGTGGTCTGCTTCCCGCAGTGGAAGCACAGAGGGCGTCGGTCTTCCGAGGTGCGCGGGGCTCCTGGCAGGCATACTGGACCTGGTTGTCGTGGCGTCAGCCGTGCTGCTGCGCAGGAGACTGACGTCGGTGCGACGCGACATAGGAACGAGTAGGAAACAGTGTCCGTCGGGCCGCTGCGGCGTAAGTTAGCGTGAGTTCCTCGGGGACTGCCACGCTGCTGGGAGCATTTGGTTGGATGGCTATCTGGACTTATTCTCGCACAACCTCGGTGATGGAGATCGAGCCGAGGCGATCGGCGGCAGATAGAATTTTCCTTAGCTCTTCCCGGATGATGTCGCGGACAATTTCTGGAAGGTTGTCAGCACCGATGCCGCCCTGGTCGAATCGGCAAGATGCCAGAGTCGAAGCCACAGGCAAGCCGGCGAGTCGGTTGTAGGGGCTGGCTCAGATAGGCAGGGCACGCTGGATTCTAGTTGCTTCGGCAACGAGGTCGTCCTAGGCGTCATCCTCTAGGCGTGGTCCTCGAGGTCGTCCAAGAAGTCGCCCTTGAGGTCGTCCAAGAAGTCGTTTAAGGTCGTCTTATCATAGTACAGCTTCGCTGGTCTTCCTTCTTTACCAGAGTGGAAAGGCTGAAAGCTCTTTTTTCGATAAGGCAACGGACGCTTTCCTTACGCAACGGTTGCCTTACGGTCCTGATATCTGATGTTTCATGAATATCGCCATATCTTGTTGTTTCGTTATATGACAGGGTGCACATTATGTAACAGTTTTTACAGCAGAGCTTTTAGGAGCTAGTTTCCCCAGTATTGTGTCCGCGGACAAGCCGCCTGTCGACACAAAACTCAAGACAGCTACCGCCATCTATGAGCGACAGTGGCAACCAGACAACCGGTTTGTGGGTTGTCTGGTTGCCAGCGTCGTTCATAAATGGCTGCAACCGTTCCAGCTTTTCCACTCTGGTTTTCACCATAGTGGAAAGGCTGAATTTCTCTAGGAGTCGTCCTAGATACGTCCTCGAGTTCGTCCTCGAAGTCGTATCTAGGTCGTCCTAGACGTCGTCCTTGAGTGTCCTAGGTCGTCGAGAGGATGTTCTCGAGGCCGTCCTAGATGTAAAGATAACAGCTTCGCTGGTTCTCCATCTTTCCGTGCTGTGGAAGGGCTCTACACTTTTCAGTCAATTTTACTCAAGTAAACAAGCAAAAAAAAAGGCGTATCGAGCTTTTAAAATTGAAAACAATATTTACACTTCAGTTATTCTTAAAAATTAACCGGGTTATAAGGTTGTTATTTTTACACTTAAAAAGTTTGAAATAAAAAAGCCAATTTTTTTCGCAAAAATAAATATGAAAATTGAATAAAACTGGCATTTGCTCGAGTTTCAAACCCAAGTCAAGCATCAAGCATCCTTATAGAAAAACATGCTGGATAGCCCACTATGTTTACCGACCTTTTACCTTGTAACTAAGCAAATTTCAAAAGAACATCTTCTGTTTCAGGCGAGAAAAAAGTGAAAGACTTTTACAACTCCCAGTAATGCCGAATTAGAGTGCAGCTTTTGAGGAAAAGGAGGGGAGGGTATGAAGAGGGGGTATGCACCGCCTCCCTCCTCGCTCCTCCTCTCCTTCTCCTCCTCCCTCTCCCCCTCCTCCATCATCCTCCTCTTTTCCCTCCTCGCCCTCCTCCTCATCCTCCTCCTCTCATTCTCTTTCCTCCTCCCCTTCCTGCCTCCCCCTCGTGACGTCACTCGTGAAGGTCTCATAAAGTGAAGGTCGCGTGAAGGTCATGACCTTCACTAGGAAGGTCGTGACCTTCGTCGTGACCTTCACGAATGACCGTGACGTTATGCGTGACGGCGCGTGCGTCGTCATTATGGGAAACGTTCCATGATGCAATGCGCGGGTCATGAGTTACCTGCGCGTTGCATCATGGGATGTTTCCTATTATGCAACGCGGACCTGTGACGTCACTCGTAAAGTCACGTGTGACATCAATATGGAAAATGTCCCATAATGCAATGCGGGGTAACGCCGACGGTGACGGCGACGCCGCACAAGCACCGTTACATGAAACGGATTACTTGTAATCTGTTACTTTTTCAAGTAATCTTTTAATTGCCGCGTTACTTTTTTCGGAAGTAATTTGTAATGTAATTTCGTTAGAGAATATTACTAACGGATTACTTTAATTACTTGTTAATTTAAAAAAATATGAGCATAACACAGTAACTGGAGCAGTACGAAGAGAACATTCAACAGCATAAAGAGAGCAAGTTCAACAAAATAGAAAACATCAGAAAGGGCAGAATAGCCGAAAAGAAAACAAGATTTTTTGTATCACCGGCCACTAAAACCACTAGAAAAATGGGCAAGGCATGAGCAGATATAAGAAAGACAAAGATCAAGTAAGACAACTTCCAGATAGGCTCTCCGTCGTTTTCCATTGTGTTTTTCTTCTCCCGGGCAGCAGAAAGCTCTTCGAGTTTATTTGTTTGTGTCTTTTTCACCGTTTTACCCTTTCCAACTTCTTCGGCGTCTCCCGCCACCTGCACAGACATCAAACGCCGGTCCGTACCCCCTCGATTCGCGGGTTAACAACTCGCGTAACAGACGATGTAGCCTCGAACGAGGAGGTCGAGTTCTCTTTGCTTTGATGTGTGCTGATCAGGGTTGTAAAAGTTACTTAAAAAATGTACCTAAGATACAGTTACAGCTACTCATACGAAAAGGTACCTAGGTACGTACCTAGGTACTCGCTTAAAAATGTACCTATGTACAGGTACAGTTACTTCAAAGATACTTTCCTTATTTATTTTCCCGAAATTTGTCAGAGTATATCGGAAGTCAAGCTTTTTTTACTAATGGTACACACAAAAGCGAGTTCGATAAATGTGCTTTATTGGTGTCAATGCGGTGTCCACATCGGAGTTGAGTCCTCGCGTTGCTTATACCCACGCTCCAATTGGTTCACCGAGGCCACAGCTTCGACTGTTTACCATATCACGCAAAAACCGCCGAAATTCACTTGTTGACGTTCTTGCCCTCAGAGCCGGTGCTGATGTCCACGGGCCCAGAAGACGTCAGCCGCATGAAGAAACGCATGAGTTGATTACATATCCCCCAACCTTCATGACGACAAACAAAAGGCTTCAAGCTTCCTTTTTTTTTCGTTAGTTGCAAGAAAAATACGCTGTTTTTCTGATATTTTTTAGTTTTGATAATTTCAAAATTTGAGTCCGATTTATTGAGTTAAAATTGTATTATATACGTGATTTTACATTGCTTTACGATTGTAATTATAATTTGTTTTTAATTATATTTTATATTGTATTTATGGCAGAAGAGAGCCACCACAAGGACAAGATACAGGCAACAGAAACTGCGCACATCTTTCAAGTTATCTGATCCCTTGTATAGCTGTCAGAGGAGCTTCAAACACGCAATGAAGTCTATTTTGGTTTGAGATGAAGGAAGCAGGTCGATATTTTCGAGATCCGAGGCGATTCGATAAATTTATGTGGCCAGAACGACATCGCTAATACACCGTTCGCTCAAATGAACACCGCCATTCGCTAAAATGTCGTTAGATGAAACATCATGGGGGGGTCTTCGTTCGCTAAAACGGCGTTCGATCAAGTCAGTGCCTCCCAGGTCGTACCCAACTCAACTTTAATCACGGCACATAGAAGTGTGTTAATGCTTCATGATTTATAGTTTCTATCACTTTGACGAAGTGAATAGAAAAGTACCTGTAAAAAGCAATTTCACTTAGTTACAAGTTACTGGAAAATGTACCTAAGATGCAAATACAGATACCGAGAAATAAATGTACCTAGGTTTTTACCTCAGGTACAACAAAAGTACCTATATACCGATTTCCAGTTACTTGTACCTAGGTACTTTACAACCCTGGTGCTGATGTATTCTAGCACGCTTTTGAGGCACGACTGAAAAGCGCCCGGCGCGAGGCTAAGAGCATCGTCTTCAGGGATCCGAACGATACTTCTTTTGGTTTATTTGTCTGGGCATGGTGGTCGAGTCCACTCCTCACTTTACAGTCAATTGCCAACATAAAGGGGGGGGGGGGTGTGTAGGCCATCTAAGGAATGCTGTCAGAGAGAAAGAGAGAGAACGCGTAAAAGTGGTGCGCTCCTTCATTGTTTTGTGAGACCGATGGCCACCGCTTCTCTCGCTCTCTACGGCCTCCCCACCCCTGGTCTCCACGAATAATGGTATGAAAGTTAGAACCGATGAACGATCGATAACCCGCAACCGCCACTTTTTCTCTGATTGATCGCGTTTTGGGACATGGAGTGTCCGTCGTCTCCATGGCCATCTCTTATTGAGAGGTTCAAAATGCAGGGCTTTAAAGAGAATGGAAACATAGAGTTTCAGTGCATACTTTGCTTGCGAAAAAAAACACACATTGTCATCAGCAAGAACAACAAACTCTAATCTACGGAAACGCATCAAGGTAAGCTGGGACGCCTGCATTCTGCATTGGCTATACATTTTAACATTATAGCCAAGTTTTTCTTTTTTTTTTGTGAATAACAGGCGAAACAGCCGAGTCAAAGGAGAGCTTTCGTGGATCGCGTCTTTAGCTCCGGATCTCATAGCGGAGGTAGACGCTGCTACTGAGCATGCGCACTGCTAGCTTTGTCTGCAGAACACCAGTGATCATTTCCGGAGGCCGTAAGCTACCGGGATGGAGGATGTGGTCGCAGCTTTCGGTGAATTGTCAGCTTACAGGTGAACGGAGTGGACCTACACTCTCTTCTCTCTCTTAAATACAACATTTTATTTTTACAAGGACTAGCATAATACGGGCGTATGAGAAATGAAAAGTAGTGTCGCAGTACAGTTTTGAAAAATATCGAAATTGTGTCTATTGTTCTCTGGATAAGTGTACAGAAAAAGCAACTTTAAAGTAATTTGTAGCGCAACGAGTAAAGTAATTCGTTACTTTTCAGCAAAAGTACTTTGTTACGGTAATTCATTACATTTGAGGATCAGCAATTCGTAATTGTAATCCATTACATTTTTCAAGTAACGAGCACAAGTCTGGTACCATATATTGCCCATACTGCAGAACCCGGACTTTCAGCTCTTAATTCGATAAATCTTCTTTTAGTATAATTTACTTTGCAACAACGCGATTCACTCCAAATTCGATTTACTTGTGACCTCAAGGCATGTGTCATGTCTAGATTGCCAGCGCCGACTGTGGATTGTGCAATGAACGTACAGCAATGTATCATTAAAGCCCACTACACCTTTGCTCAAACTCAATAGAATTATTCTCGCTTTAATGAATATTTACTCTTATCAAAGGTTCCATGTTGAAGGGTATGAAGCTGATTGTAGCTAATTAGTTATCATACATATATTTAGAAGTGGGGCCTTGGTGCCCAAATCGGGTCTGAATCTTCAGCAGAGGTAAGTTTTGGGCAAATATAAGATTTATTTGTTTGAAACTTGCTTTGCTTTATTACTATATAATTAAAATATTGAGTAAAGGAACAGTTCTATAGCCCGTATAATATTTAAAAAATATATTGAAGCGAAATAGTGCATTTTAATATAAATGCTCAACATAAATCATTTTGAGCTTGTTTACTTCAGCAAGTCCAACACACAAAAAGACTGTTACATAACATATGGCCTAGCATCAGACGGCAAAAAACCTCAGCAGAGTATTAAAAAAAAGGTATCGCATTAATAGCTTAGATTTTTTGAATATTTATCTTATACCCAGTTCGGGTTCACTGCAAAAAGTTCAGAAAGCGCTCAAGTGATTAAGAAGTTAGTTATAAGGATATTTAGGCGAATGCACACTTAGAATTTAGCAAGCAACTACAATTTATTCGATGAATTCGCCGATGATCAGTGTCACCATCCAGGCCGTTTGGCATGAAATGACCCACGCATCAGTGCGCCTTTTCTAATGCTGCTAAAGCGTCTGCCCGAAACGTCGTCTATACTTTCCTGTCCACGTATTTTTTCGAGAAGCGCTACCTAATTACTTGCGATTACGTGTTTTGGCTCAGTGTGCTCGGCAGCGCCCCCATTCTCTTGGCGACAAAGATACCCTATATCATGTGTAGTTTTTGACGCTAAGTCTATACGAAAACTTCAATTTTCTTTCGTTATTTTTTTCCTTCGAATTTTACATTCCGGTGGATATCACAATGCTTCAAATACATATATTGAAAGGGTTTCCTTTTATTGCAAAATCTTCACACCATACATTCTTGAGATTTGTTTTTTCTCTTTCTTTTTAACCTTTATTATCAGTCTCCTAAACATAGCTGCGCAGTCAAATAATTAATAACATTCATTAATAAGAAAGCCGAAGAACGAAGCAGGGAGCAGGAAGCCTGGCGTATCTTAAATTATTACTGACCATATTAAGATACGGTCCTCGTCACCTTTACACATCCTTCTCTGTCACGGTACTTTGGTTGTTACCCTTTGAATATGTCCCCCGTGTTGTTTCTTTTGCGTAATAACAAGTCGCCAGCGCCCTTCAAAGGCCTTCGCCATGCTCCTCGACAGAGACTCGCAAAATTTGTTGGACAGCGGCACCCGCATACGCCGCTTAAATAAAAGTCATGCCTTCACTCTTTTTTCTTAGAAAGGCGGTATTTTAACTTATCTTTCCAAGAAGCGCACGGAACTTAAACGGTCGAAATATCTTGTGGTTAAGATCTTACCAGTCTACATTTGAAAATGTGTTCTTGTCGCGATGCGTGGATAGGTCCCTGTGGACTTTGCGCATAGCTAACAGGATCGAAAGGACCTGAAACAGCGAACAGCATTGGTTAGACTCACCTCAAACACCGATGTGACCCTCAACCTAAACAGCACCGGTATGATGATGTCTGGGAGGAACGCCAGTGAGCCGATGGCCGGAACAGTCAGCCAAACGGAGTGGTATCCGTAGGCATAGTAATGCGCGCTGAAGCCGATGATTCCGAGTGCAGATAAACAAGATGCCATGTACGACAAAGCCAGTGGTATTGCATTCATCGAGCGACTTCCAAGAAAGAGCTCACTGGTTGTCACCTTCCTTGAGTGGTTGAATAGTGCAAAATAAAGACCCAATCCGATGTTTGCGATCATGCAAAGGCCAAAAATGACGAGGTCAACGTAATGTGCGCCATCTCTGCTCATTGCGAACGCTATTATTGCACCTCTGCATCAACTGTAGGAACAAGCTAGCTCTCACGACATGCGACCAGAGCTTTATGAGGCAGCTGCGCCAAAATCCATTTTATATTCAGGTATTTTTCACCGCACATGTAAGGTTTCCTGTGATAATGTTGCACGCCTGCCAACACTATGACAAATTTATGTTTATGTTTTTTTTTTGTTTATTTTTTATTTTAGTCTACCGATAGGTATGATGCGCTTGCAGGGTCAATAAATCACATGTTAACTTTGGCGTGTTCTGCAAGGTCTGTTGCGTTCTTTGGCCGTTCATATCACAATTCCGAAATAATTGGGTGACTCAGAAAAAAATTGTTATGGATGATTTTGTTTTGTCTTTTTTATTTGTCATGTTAATTCGTCTGTGCGTTTTGTTTGAAGTTTTTGTGGCGTTTAAAACAAAATGTTATTCTTTTTCATATTGGCTATATTAGAACAGTAATCTAAGCAAAACTGTTATCCATCTGATAAACAGCACCTGCTTTTGTGTGGTTCTATAAAACTTACATAGAAAAAATTAAAACCAAACTTATCACGTTTTTTGCAAAACAAAAAGTGCGAAGTAATTTAAAAGACTAATTCAAGAAATACTACCCGTAAGACTGGAACGGAATGAATGTATACAGAAAATTCTTCAAGTCGCATAGCCTGTTTCCTCTTGCTGGGTTCAAGGTTATTTTTTGTTTTGTTATTCCAGGAATTATGCATTTTTAGATCGTTTCTACTAGATTTGCTTACTTAATTTTGTTTTTTATCAACAAAAGGAGCACTTCCAGTTTTAACTTTGGTAAGGAGGAATGTACTAAAATATAATGAGTAAATGTTTTTTAGAGTACATCTTTAATCTTAAATTGCCGTTAAAAAGAATTGCGTAAAAAGGACACGCTAAATGTGTACTCAATGTTTACTTCAAATATTAAAAAAGGAAAGAAAAACACACAGCTTAACGTATAGTACAAATGTTTATATTTTCAAGCATGTTGCTATTAGACACTCGAAATAACTATGAGTGGCGACCCTAGGTTCAAATTGCTGGAGTGCCTGCTCGAGAGCATGCAACTGAGCAAACATTATTCTTTCGGATTACACGAACCTTTTTGTGAATACCCCGTCAAGTTCCAACAAGCACTCACTTTCCGAAAAGTGATAAATCACAAGCTCTTTAAAGCTCCCGTCTATCATATTGTACACTTCACGATATTGTTATGCAAACAATCGATAGCCAATTTTCTTTTTTTCTACTCGTATAGAAGGAATGTCCTGAAAACTGCAATAGTCGTGGAAATTGCTCAGTTAAATTTACTACTCATTGAAGTCGTAAATTTGAATGCCCAATGGAGCACATTTCAAAGTAAAATATAAGAAGGGCAGGAATCGCGTTTCGCTAACAGTTTTCAGCAGTGTACATGTGTAACTTGAAAGGGGTATTGTTACAACACATCCTTATTCTTCAATAAAATATCTCCGGCTGCCGTGGAGAGAAAGTTGTGCAAGAAACCCCAAAAGATAGGGCTCGAAATGAGGTCCTAACCAGACATGTGCGTAACGCGTTACAAGTTATGAGTTACTTCTACCTAGTAACATATTTTGGTGACGAGTGACGTATTTATTTACTTTTTTTTGCAGAAGAAGTTCGAGTAACGTACTTCATTTTAGGCCAAAAAAAGAGTAACGGTATTTTCTTAGTTTTGAGGAGTAATGTGGAATACACCGTTTAAACAGCCTCGGTTTAATTCTAACCTGAAGATGCCGTCTTTTGCGACAAAGGCGGATGGGCAACCCGAAAACCAGATAAACAGTATTACAGTATAGCAAAGTTTAGTGCTTAACACGTCAGTCGAACTCCACAGCCGCGAATGCTCTTCAACCAGCGAACAAAATAAGGTTCCTTGGTTGTACCTTCTAGAGTCGCGTAAAGACCGAATGTAAACCCGGAGGTTGACAAAATGGGAAGGCACAGAACCCATTGTGGACTTCGAACTTTAGACGCATATAGAACAAAATAGAATTGGGAATCCCTAACTCAGCAGCTCTTCTTGAAGCACAACACTGCTGTTCATTCGAGCGTGTCAGTAGAACGATACTTCACCATCGCCGGAGATGTATTCTCAAGGAGGCTGTTAAACATAAGTAATGAGAACTTGGAGAGGCATCTACTGCTCAATTGCAACGACTACTGCAAAAAAAACTATGCGCCATGATACAAAAGATGTGTATTTGGTCGTCAACGTAACGAGAAAACTACCTCGTTACATTTGAGGTAGTGTAACTCGTGCTTTATGAGAATCGGTAAGAAGTAACATTTTAGTGATACTTTTCGAGCGAGTAACCAGGAACTGTATCCAGTTACGTTCTTGGGGGAACATGTATAGATGCCTTGTCCTAACTTGTATTCGTTCCCCCTTTCGAAAGAAGGCGCGACGTGCCGTCAGAACCAATCACCACTGTAAACGTATCATGTGACCACATGCCATGCGCGTGACTTCACCAATTTATTAAGTCACTTGATACTCACATGGCATTGGATTGGCTCCGAAAAATATAAACGTTCGCTATGGTTCATCGTAAGGTGAAACGAAGTAGCAATGAAGAAAAGAGGGATCTTCCAAAAAGTGAGATGGGTGGACGGAGTGAGCCTCTATGGTGGCCCACGGAAAACGAGCTCAGGCACATGCCTGTGGTTCGCGGGTGTTGTGCGACGTTGCAGCCCCTCCTTTGTCACGCGCGAAAGCAGATACGGACGCACGCGCGTTCGCACGCAAGCACGCACGCACACACATACAGACAAGAACACGCACACACACACACACAAATTCACATACACGCAAAAACACGCACATGCACCCGCAAGCACGCACTAACACACACACCCGCGCACACACACGCTGACACATAACAATTGAAAGTCAAATGGGCGGCGGTAGCACCGTCCCCATTCAGCGTGCGCGAAATTTATTTGTGTGTCTAATATTCCTACAATACGGTCTGTATCTATAGTTGACATTGATAACTTTTCGACGAATCATGTTTAACCGCCAATATCAGGGACAACTTTTTTGAGGCTACAAATGAATGATAGCCTCCTATATAGGCCGAAACTTTAAAAAGGCGAAACAAGACGCCAAGACTGGTCGACATACAAACAGAACGCGACGCAACGAGATATAACTGCGGTTGCGCCCTCAAAGATTCGCGGCAACTTTTCAAAACTCTAATTCTGGTTTATAAACACAGAATGTGTTTATGGGCTGTATTTTGTGCGTAAGCGCCACGCTCGAGTGTGACGATAAAGCCTTGCATACGGGCCACGACAATACTGCCGCGGGCGCAGCTGACCAAGTAGGCACCGCGACCGTGGCCTAACGGTTATCGTGCTTGACTGCGACGCGAAACGCCGATTTTCGATGCGTGGCCCCGGAAACATCTTTTGTTCTCTCTCGGCACAAGTTCGGCGAACTAAACGTGCATTTTGAGTTTCATTAACCAAGTTTATGTTTTTATTCGTGACGTTTTGGTGGAGGTTGAAGCCGGAGTTGTCGTTGAAGTCAACGTCCGGGTCGCCCTTTGGTCGCCGTGGACGTCGTTTTCAGGATTGCCGTTGAAGTCGTAGTTCCTAGTCGGGATTGTAGTGGATGTCATCGCTCGAGGAACACAAGGCATGGGACGAGATCCAGCCGCATGTCACATTCGCCTGCAACACAGCGGTCCAGGAGACCACGGGTGTTACACCACTCCAGATAGGGCATGGTCGCAAGGTAACCACGATGCTTGACGCCATTCTACCTCACGAGCCAGGGGGTGATGGAAGTGATGACGCCCAAGTGGTTGCCCAACGAGCAGAAGAAGTCCGCCAGCTAGCCGGAGTCCGGATTCAAGATCAACAACGTGTCGACGCTGGCCGCTTCAGCCTTCTTCGTCTGGACGTTCACTTCCACCACGGAGACCGGGTGAGGGTGTGGACACCGATACGACCTCATGGCCTTAGCGAGAAGCTTTTAAAGCTCTACTTTGGACCATACAAAATACTACGACGCTATGGAAATCTCAAGTACGAAGTGGTGCCCGACGGCAGGCACACATCATCGCGACACCAATCGCGACCCGAGGTGGTTCACGTCGTTCGATTCAAGCGATTCTACGATCGACCGGACTGTGGACCCTATGTTTTTCAAATTACTATTTAGTTTACAGTTCTTTTTATTTGCTTTATTTTGGTTTGTGTATCATCGGGACGATGCACTTTTTAAACTGTAGGCCAACGAAGTAGGCCAGCTGCGCGCGCGCCTGCGTGGCCGCGGGCGCAGCTGGCGAAGTAGGCAGCGCGCCCGCGGCATACATGTTATCGTGCTTGCCTCCCAAGCGAAAAACCGAGGTTCGATGCCCGGCCGCGGATTCACCTCCTTGTTTTTTTCTCGGCACAAGTTCAGCGAAAAAAACGTTCATTCTTAGTGTTATTAATCATGTTTATCTCACTATTCGTGACGATATAAACTGTATACAGCCCGTATCATGCAGTGAATAGGCATGAAAAGAGAAGGTATTATTCCATAAAATTAATCACGCGTACACATAATCATACCGAAGTTCTTGCAACGAGCGGTATTCACCAAGCAGCTGAGTGGAACTCAAACCCCGAACCGGGCAACAGTCAGTCCAACTCGTTTGCTCGGCGCCATGACACGAGGTGAAAGAGAGCGCAAAGCTAGAGCACGATAATGTATGACTCGAGGGCGCCTGTATGAAAAGGTTACTACCGGCATGTGCAGCTGGCTCCCAAATGACGAAGCCTAGCTTTCTACGTAATCCGACATCATGACGGGAAAGATAATAGGGAGTTTTTGTAGACGGCGTCTCCCACTCTGCTAAGCCCTCCGGAACGAAGAAGACGCTACTGCGCCTGCGCGCCAATGGCCTTGACTTGAGAGTTCCGGGTATTCTAGCGGGTTGCGTAGAGCGTTGCGGGACGGCTAAAATTATCTACGAAACCTGCTCAATCGACAGTGTTATTATAGCGTTGCTGACGCTCGTACACAATACGCAGTAGTCTAGCGTACGCTAAAAACTACCTGCTCAGACCGATTTTAGTTGTGCGTTACGTTATTATTGCCGAGCGAATATCTCGCATAATCTTCTTGATTCAATTTGCCAAAGAAGTAGCGTTTCGCTTGCTTACAGAACCACCCTCTCCTCAAAGGAAATAATAAAAATGGAGACGCTTCCAATTCTTTTATTTCAAATTTAGCCAAGCCTCAGCTGCCTGGAAGAGCGCATTTCTGCGGGGTACAGAAGCCACGAGTACGAGTGCGTAGCCAAGTTCGATCACGGAGCCTCCGTCATTCGCCCCATGGAAACGGAAGTTTTTATCAATGCTATCGCTGGAAGAGATTAGTGACCTACTGATGTCCAGTGCACGGCGGCAAGTTGGGCGATTTTTTTAAGAGTCGTTCGTCCGTCGGCGATGAACTGCGCGAAGATGCTTAGCCTTGTGCAGATCGCAGCGTTCGCGCACATTCCGAGCTGTCAACATTTTTACTATGCACTCCTTCAGCTGCACGGCGACCTCAATCGACTGCGGTTCTTCCAGGACAGAAGTTACGAGCTGAACACGACGTGATTTCACATAACACTGAATTTCGCAAACACCCCGTCGCCCAGGCTGCGGCCGTCGAGGTAACTGCCATCCTGAAACTGGCGCTCTCGCTAATCCTCCAAATCTCTCGAGAGTTTCCCACAAAGCCCGCTAAACCGCAGCGCAAAATCTTCAGTGCTGCGTGGGTACGCTATATGCTAGCCCTTCTATAGCGTTCATCCCATGCGAACGCACGACCCACAATATATTTGCGTACGCAAAGTTTTAGCGTACGGTCCACTGAAACTGTCTAGCAACGC
This sequence comes from Ixodes ricinus, assembly GCA_037355805.1. NCBI lineage: Eukaryota > Metazoa > Arthropoda > Arachnida > Ixodida > Ixodidae > Ixodes > Ixodes ricinus. The sequence continues at coordinate 53,579 of JAZHYW010059708.1, read as the reverse complement.
ACCAATGGATGGCGCAGCGGCGGTATGACATAACCAATTGCACAGAAGCCAAATTATATATTTACAGGTGCGATAAGCATCCTGGCTCCGTAATTACTTGAGTTACCACAAGAGGCTCCTCGGAACCCGAAATAGTTAAAATGCCATGAAATCAGTTTCCGGGTGGGATACCTTTTGGGTTTTTACTAATCACATATGGTTTAGTGTGCCAAGCTAAAGCTAGTACACGAGCGTGGAAAAGCCTGCAACCTGCTTTTCGGTACGAACATTTGAAAAAATAACGCACTATTTTGTACCAAGTTTCCTTTGAAAGCTCACCGCCATTTCACTGGGACGCATCCGGGGTGCCCAAGCACGTCAACCGAACTGTGCTCGCCTATTGCACACGACCACTGTGTCTCTCGGACGTATGCGCTCATCAACAATCAATCAGTCGACGGATATTTGAATTCGGGTTCGTGGCCCATGAGCGCTGTGACAGCACTACCATACACTTGAGAATGACAAGTTCCATGGTGTGCTTTGAAAGCACGCTGGAAACTAGGAGTCGTCGCCTCCGGTGCCCAAGCACTTCATGACAACGTGATTTCTCATTTTGCATTAAAGATGAGGTTAAAGCTAAGAAGAGAAGAAGTTGAAAAATAATTTGATGACCCCTTTAACAACATTTTAACAACAGCCTGGGGCAAAGGTGTGTATAGCGGTATCATGCCGCTCGACGCACCTTTGGCAGAAACACAACCCCAGATACTTTAATAAGAAAATTCATTCCACTTTGCTCATTTGCATCTCACAGCTCGCCTTTATTGCAAAATCCTTCCCTTGTTGTTTGAAAACCCCTAAAAGAACGCGTACACACTCTGGTGTCGCGGTGTCGCGCTACGCCGGAAAAGATGGCTAGCGCCAACGCACACAGATAAAGATTTTGCCAGGAGAGCAGGGTGGGCGGTATTCTCCCTCTCTCCGCGGATTTGCACGACAATAGATGGCGTCAGCTACCCCATCTAATTTAAAGGGTAAAACACCAAGGCTGTTTGCGTCCATCCGTTCCAGCTACACTAAAACTGGCGACGTAAGCCTCAAAGCTATTGGACACTCCGGAGTAAGACATATTTCCTGCGTTACATTTTTTACAACCTGTGGAAAATTTTCATTAAAGCATACACGTGACACACCCTACCTCGGAATAAATGTAGACTTGTATTGATTATTCTGTAAAACCCGGTAAGCTCATTAGTGTATCGCGTGTGCGGAACACTCAAAACCGTCCAAAGCTTGCCTTCACTAAGCAAAATTAACCTAACGCATGCATTATGCAAGCACTGCACATTTTTGTGCACCCCAATTTTACCGGAACCATCAAAACAAAGTAATTCGCCTTAAAAAAAGAAAAAAAAACAGTTTCTTTTTGCAATTTATTCATATTTAAAACGTGCCCTCCTTTCCCAGATTGTCAGCACATTCTCATTGCATTTATACAACCACAAGAAGAATAACATAAGCAAACGGTTGTGTTTTTTCCCGAGCAAAATACAAATTAAAAAACTTGTGGTTCACGTTATGACACATCTTGACGGTACCATCAGGACGCTATTCTTTTCACCGACCGCTCCTCCTTTCTTTCACCTAAACCTTGATTTCGATTGTTCTGGTGCCTAAAGCGGGGTTGTCCCCTACATTGGATATTATTATAATATAGTTTTATTTGCCATGTAAGTATGGCGAGAGCTTATGATAAATCGCTGTCCGAGCACCTTGACTGGTCCTCAGCCCCGTCAAGTACAAAGCATGGGTAAGAAAAGTAAAACAATAGAAAATAAGAAATTATTAAATAATACGAGGTAATTCCATCACTAAACCAACAAAAACCACCAAGACATCGATTCGCAACAGCGACGTTTGCCTACACTAAGACAAAGTGTTTGGATAGCTGAACACAAATAAAACGAAAAATTCACAGAAACTTATTTTTGCATGTTTTGGTAGTACACATAAAACACAAAATTAGCTTTCCAAGCTTTAGTACACTGCGTGAAGTTCACTGTACCTTAGTGTGTATATATCAAAATAACCAAGGTGATAGCAATTTAGTAGAAATGGCCATGACTAGGAGAGTTACTATATTCCTAAGTTTAGTAGAGTTGTACGCACTGTCCACTTACCTTTATATCTCGTAGAAAATCTAAAGCTTTTTTATTTCCAATTGGGCCACATCACATATACGATTTATATATTTCGTGTTTCTGATTTATAGCGGACACTCGAACGATATCTAATAGGTTGTAGGCTCCGACCACGCCGGAAGGATTTAAGAAAATTGCACTAGGTGTACCATTAGCCGCGTTTTACATGTGTCGTATCTATATTTGTTTAGCATTAAGTGAACAGGCAGTAGGTTTGAAAATGTAGTTGTCCCCCACACCACTTGCCAATAGTTTAATAGTTAGTGAAACAGTGATGTGCACTTAAGGTACCATTCAGTGCGGCAATATTTAAGACTGAATCAATCACATATCATATTCATGAAATACAGTAATATACTTTTTGTCACCATTGAGCGTATGGCACTCGCTGCAAATTTGCGCGAGACCTTAATTTTACTTTGATGCTAACGCCCGGTGGGCACTGCGGGAGTGACATGTACGGGCGGATTAAGTTTTCTATGTAAGAAATTCCACTTTCTTCTCTATTTTCGCCTTGCCAGTCAGCGTTGGTGTGCAGTAGATGGTAACAAGGTCTGAGACTCAGGGGCTTTGGAACCGGGGGGGGAAGGGGGGCAGTAAGGGTGGTCGTTCCCACAGGTTCTGAGCCAGTGAGGCATGCCCCCACAATCAAAATGTTCCGATCGCCCCCTCCCCCTCTTTGCCCCTCCCACCACCCGTGAGGCTTCGTCAGTGGTCGTTGATATATATACAGGGTGTTTTACGAAAGGTGGACAAATTTGATATTGCGAAAACTACGCCTCGCAACAAAAAAAAGGCTTGTGTCGTTTTGGTCTTGGGCCAGGGGCCTATTTAGGAAAATTATTAAAGTCCTGGATAATTAGATTGTTAATTATTTTAGCGTAATTAACTTTTTAATATTGTGTTTAAGGGCATGGTTTCAGTTAGAAAATTGCTCAGCATCATCAAAAAACACTAAATCAACAAATCGCAAAACGATAGAATGCACGCGAAGCATTTTACGGCTTTCTGAAAAACCGCACAAATGCGACGAGTTTTTAAGTTTCGGTTTGCTATCGTAGCGCATCTCGGCCCCGGCGGCACCGCGCCCCGTGGAGAGATAGTGCAACCAACCTCTGGTGCGCTGTCATCGCGCGACGCAGCAGAGGCTGGTTGCACTTTCTCTCCACGGGGCGCAGTGCCGTCGGTGCGGAGATGCGCTCCGATTGCAAACCGAAACCTAAAAACCCGTGGCAGTTGTGCGGTTTTTCTAGAAAGCCGTAAAATGCTGCTCGTGCCTTCTATCATTCTGCAATTTGTTGATTTAGTGTTTTTGATGATGCTGAGCAATTCTCTAATTGAAACCATGCCCTTAAACACAATATTAAAAAGTTAATTACAGCAAATATAATTAACAACCTAATTATACTCGGACTTTAATGATTTTCCTAAATAGGCCCCTGGCCCAGGACCGAAACGACGAAACCCTTTTCTTGTTGCGACGCGTAGTTTTGAAATATTGAATTTGTCCCTTCGTGAAACACCCCGTATATATATATATATATATATATATATATATATATATATATATATAGTGGGTGAGGCACATATCGGGAACAATGGCCGGGATGTATGCGGAGTCGCTTGCGGAGTTGTATGTTAAATTTATATATATATATATATATATATATATATATATATATATATATATATATATATATATTATATATATATATATATATGTATGTATATGCATGTATACGTTGCGATGCGATGTTGCGATGCGATAGATGAGCCCCCAGACGTCGCCGCCTACAGCAGATATTTTTCCTAAGCCCCTGTCTGAGGCGATGATGGTGGAGGCTAGAGAGCTCGAGATGAATAGCTCCAACGTCCGTTGTGGACCTCGAGAACAGGAAGTTCCAGGAGGTCTCTAGTTTTGCGTAGATGGCAGTATCCTCTTTAAGATATCTTTGGTGATCGTTTATTGGGGGTCGTCTCATACAGTTTTGTTGCTAAGTTCTTCAAAGGGAATATTTTTTTACCGTAGGTCTCTGTTAGAATTTCCTTGATCCACGTTGGCAAGGAAGGCGCGTAGCTAGTGGGGACGCTCTTCGTTCCTGTGCATTTAGCATCACATGCCAGTGGCACATTTAGTACTCACTTTTTGGACCTCTGGGGACTTCCACCGACGTCTGAGAAGTAGTGTTGCGCTGCTACGGCTGCTTGTCATTGAACACACTCAAGGTGGTTGCCGCCGTCGGCAATTAGATCGGCATTGTCACAGCTGGATACGATGTGCGCTTGTGTTTCTTCAATAAGCGTTTTACTACGTGTTGGCATATTGCTGGAACATTTTTTAGACAGAAAGGCAATATCTGCCATATCCATAGACCACGTCGAGTTACAAACGCAGTTTTCAGGATATATTCTTGCTTGATGTCAATAGGCCTGATGTCAAAAGCTTGTAGTGATGTATAGTGTGTTGAAATAATTAAAGGGAATTATTATTTGCTCTAAAAATTTCAACGAGAACGTAAGAAAAAAATGTATGGAGGTCTGATAGCTCTGTAAGCAAAGAAAATTAAGCTCGAATGAAAAAAAAACAATCTAGTTGCGAAATAATTGGGTTTTATTGGGTTTTAAACACACTCTCATTCAAGGGAATATCCTACCGAAGAAGAAACAAGTGAAATATACTTTTCGGTATCCTCGTCGGAGTTCCATGAAGGACATGTAGAGATTCCTTCCTCCCATTAAGACATACCGTCGGTATGTAGAAAAATATACAGCCATCGTGCTTTTATTAAACATCCTTCCGATGAAAGGTGTAAAGTGGGAATATACCAAACTCTGCAAAAGTACATTCGTCCTACTCGAACATTCAATGTTCGACCGGTTTCATTTTTGCGGAATTTAACCATGCGAAACCATGTACCATGTACTGTGACGCATCGCAAGAAGACAATGGAGCTGTTCTGAAGTTTACAGACGGTAATGGCCTCGTCTACTTTATCATTTACTATATTTGAAGCTACTGGGTCAAGAGCGCGCGTAAATTGTTTCATGGCTGGGATTGCTTACGATCGTGTATATCATAGAGAACTGGGACTGCTATTTGCATTTTTCCTCGGTTTATTGTGAGTACGCATCGCGCTTATCTTTGGCGCCTCAAAACAATGAACAGCCCTTCCGGCGCATAAGTCAGGTGCCACTTTGGCTTTATTTGTACGACATGTGCATCAAACATCACAAAGGTTCCGGCAACGTAGACGCTGATTCCTTTTCAAGATCACCCATCGTCAGATTTATTGCCATAAACAGCGTGTCCTCGCTTGAGGCGAAGGAAGATGAAGGCACAAAATGGGTACACAAAGGGGTCGAATCGCCCGAGCGTTCGGTCGTGCACGTCGATTCACGTCTTGCCGGTGTTGAAGACATCGCTGTCGTACCACGTCAACGCCTCGTGGAAGTTGCGTACCTTGTCTCGGTCAGCCTATTCCAAGCCTTCTACCTTGGAGTTGAAGAGGAGCCACTTTTCCACTAAAAGGTCGTCGAAAAGTACGGACAACTTGGTGAGGGTCATTGTTTCAGTCATGATGGAAACGTTGCTGATTCGAAGTTCTCGAATGATGTTATGCTACTTTTGTGAAATTATCTAATATTGTTCAGGGGTCGCGTGACTCGAGTTGAGCATTGTTCATATACGTCGTTATTTTTAGCGAAATATGCCCCGCTCTCTTAGGGGGAAAGTTGTCCAATAAACCCCGTTTGCGAAGAGTCGCAAAGTTCTTCGAACTAATTAATTATAGGGCGGACTGAGCATAAATAATAGGGCAGACTTTTATAAACTAAACATGACAGATATAATCTAGTGCAAGTTCTTTTGTGAAACATCGACTAATCACAAATCTATTTATGGTGTAGAGCATGGAAACGTGAATGTATTTTAGGGGTTGCACACATGTGATGATTCTTTTTCATCTTCGGTGTCATTGAAGAAGGCAGCCACGAGGATGATTGGGAATTCAACCACGCTCAACCTGGATTAAAGCATCGATTTCCTACCGAAAATTGGTTTGAACTTAAACCGGAATGGATTCGGAGTTTCAGTCCGTCATATGGAAGCGGAGGCAATCGGATTTCTAGAATCCGGAAACTAAACCGGAGACCACCGATCCGGAAACTAAACCGGAGACAACCAATCCGGAAACTAAACCGGAGACAACCAATCTGGAGGCCTAACCGTGCTTGGTCAAATCATAAGCTAAATCGGATTTGGCCAATACAAACAATTTAACCGTACTGGATCAAACCGGGGATTAAGCCGTATCAGGCCACTCCGGACAAAAAAGGAATTAGATTAATCCAAAGCTATACTCAGTTTCACCATCTGGTTTACTGAAGCTGATACTAAGAGTTTTTCGAGGCAATCCAGTGCTCGAGAGCATGTCATTTAACTCTCTGGCAAGACACAGTGGCACGAAATACGTTGAGTCATGCAACATATTCACTGCGCTTGGTTGGTAGGAATGGCTCAGAGCACCTGCTGCACTACATCAGAGGTGAAACAGAACATAGTCAGTGTTGTCTAGTCACCAATATCACTGAAAATGATGAGGTATGACACCACACAGCAAATTGTGAAAAAACGAGAAGATTCATTTATATTTATTCTGAAAACACACAATCACATAATATTTAAGGAGTTATATACATTTAAAATTTCATAAAATAATTAAGAAAATACTTTCAAGTTTCCCAATACTCACACATTCCACACACAAAATCCTCGATAAAATAATTAGGAAAATAAGCCAAAACCACAAATACATTCAAGAGAACACACATTCAAGATTGTGCAAAATAAATAATAAATGGTAGAACAAAATTAGCTTTGTAAATAAAAATGTGTATTGCACATAACAGGACCCACATAACATACAGGATTCCACATAGCTACATAGAATAAGTATCCACATACATGATCTCCATGTACCTATATAGGATCTGTATCACATACATCCTTATAGCTATATGGGATCGGCATCCGCACACAGTATCCCGTCTATATGTGGAGACCTTGTGGTCGGTTTGCCTTGCTGCATACCTGACCCGGAGGAATAACACGGAGCCAGGCAGTTTCAGGAACGAGAAACTACATTTAATTGGACATGGACGAGACGATCAATACACTAACATCGTTGCCGGCAGCGCTTGAGTCCGGGCAGCGACTGCCTGCGCGCCGCCTCTGATCCGTCTTATCAAGGCGGCGCGCGCAATGTGTGCGTGGCCGGCTTGATTCCGCCACCCCGCCTGAAAGTGCGCCGCCTTTGCACCGTAGTCTGGCAACTGGGCTGCAGAGCCGCCAGGGTGCCCTTCCCCCCCTCCTCCTCTCAAATTTCGTCCGGCATGTCGATGACAGTCTCGTTGTCGAAAGCGCCAGGGGGTGGATGGCGCTGCTGGTCGGACTGGCCTAGCAGGTCCGGTCGGCGCCTCTGAACGACCGCAATGGCTCGTTCGAGGTCGCACTTGCCGGGACTTGATGCGCGTGATGCGTTCGACGTCCGCCCTCTCTCCATGAAGGTGCTCGCGTTCGTGTGCCGCCCAACATAGGTAGTGTTCACCTGGAGCACGGTCCAGGTAGCGTCGATTAGATGTGGCCGTCCGCATGCATCGTTGGCATAGGCCGGGTTCTTGGGGCCGTCGTGTAGGGGGTTGTCGCGGTCCGTGGTCCACGATCTCCTTGGCCACCCCTGACGCGTCGTCGTCCTTGGTGGCCCGGTCCACCACGAGCCCGGTCGCCATGTCGTTCTGATGGTGGAGTGTTGTGATGGTGTTGTCCACGAAGCATCTTGGCGGCTAAACAAGAAAGCAGACAACATGGGTGCTTAGTTGTGGGTTGAGCCTGACGTTATTTTCTCACCCCTTCCAGAAACGGTCGAAATAACGGATCTGAGGTGGGCACACAAACGTCTTCCACCCCTCTTTTAAAAATGGAGAAGATGCGTGGAAGTATAAAACTACTCCCAAAATGCCAAAAAGGCCAAACGGATCGGGAGAAAAAAAAATGTTTCCTCTCTTTTTGGTGTTACCGACCGCCGCTATGGAGTCGAAGGGTGCTTCCAGAACGGGAATGCCGTTAGTGTCGTTCCGCTCCTGCGAGAAATATTCGTCTTCTGCTTTGAAAAAATAGCTTAAGGTTGGTGACATGAACAGGTCCGGTTTCATCACAAGACTCACAGCGACCTAGTTTGTAGAGTGGCGAGCACTTTGCATGCCCGCGAAACGACTTTTCCCACCTGTTTGCGAGTGAGGCTGCAAAGCCTCGAGCGACGTCACTCAGTTCGTGAGTACGCCGGAGTACAAAATGTCCCACCTCGAACTGCAGGTCACGTCGCCCCTGGTTGTACTGTACCGACTACTGCACTCGGGTGAAGTCGATATTTTCTCGGGCCTCTCGAAGGTTGTCGGAGAAGCGCTTTCGCAGGTCCCCTGCGACTTCACGTACGGGCGAAGCCTTCCCAAGACTCTGTAGAAAGGAGGCTGTTAAAAAGCGGAAACGCGAGCTCCTTGCCGAAATTCAATTGGGCAGGAGTGAGACCCGTTGACCGATTCGTGGACATAAGGGTTGCAAATGCCAGCTCCGGCAGTTTCGCGTCCCAGTCCTTGTGGAGCTCGGTATAGGCCACTAACATAATCTTAAGGTTTCGATTTACCCTTTCCGTTATGTCTGCTTGTGGGTGGTATAGAAAAGGTATTTTTTGTTTAATTTCCAGCACCGCGCATGTGTACACATACACCTTGCTCGTTAGGTAGGAGGAATTATCGCTTACAGGGTGCGCTGGAAATGCTGAACCTAGCAAATATTTCAAGCAGGCAGTCCCAGATTTTTTGCAAATCTCGCTTTCGCAAAGGAAATAAATCAACCTACTTCGTGAAGTGGTCGGTTGCCACGAACAAGTACTGATTGCCGTGGGTGCGACGTGGGATGGGGCACATGACGTCAGAGCAACAAGTCTACCAAGGGCTCTGGCTCACGATGGGTTGCATGAGACCTGGGGGCTGACCACCATGTGGTTTTCCTTCTGGTACACTGAGCAGCTACGAGCTTATCGGAGCACATCCTGCCTCATTCCTGGCCAGGTAGCGATTTGAAACAATTTTTCGTAAATTTTGCTTCCACTGCGGTGTCCTGCCAAGGCAGAGTCATGCATGTATCGAATCAAAAGCTTACGTAGCTTGCGGGGTATCATGGTCCGGAACACTGAGCCATCCGGATCGTCGTCAGGCTGGGGAATGTAGAGCAGCAGGAGGCCGTCATCGCCCATCAAGTAGGAGTCGAACCCCTGTCACTTGGGCGGTCGACTGGATCTCTTGCTGCCACCCAAGCGGACACGCGTTGGCAGGGTTCCTCATCTAGCTGCACCTTGCAAAGCTACTTGCGGCTCACCAATGTACCCCTCTATGAATCCGGGAATCCTCGTGCCGTGGCCGCGACGGTCACCAAGCCATAGGTATCCTGCGAGTGTTCCTCGGGGAGTGGAGCACGAGAGAGTGCATCAGCAACTTTGTTTGTTAACGCCGGGCGGTACACGACGGATTAGTCGTACTATTGTAGCGGAAGCGCCCAGCCAGCAAGACGTCCAGCTGTATTCTTAACTCCCCTTATCCATGAGGAAGCTAAGGGATCAGATTTAATCTGGAACGTTGCGCCATCTAGGTACATGTTGAAGCGCTTCAAATCATGAATAATGGGCGCTGTAGTTGCGCTCGGCTGGTGTTAGCGCGTGGCTCGTGAAACCAACTGGCCGAAGCACACTGTCACACTCCGGCAGCAAGACAGTACCCAGGCTACATTCGCTTGCATCTGTCTGCAGAACAAACGGCTTGTTGAAGTCTGGGAGCTGTAAACAAGAGTTGACAAACGCGGCTTTTGAGAGGGCTGCAAATGGGCATTGTTGTTGTTCAGCCCAACACCACCTGACGCCTTTTTTGACAAGTTGATTGAGCGGTTTGGATATCTCGGAACAGTGTGGAATTAATTCAAGAATACGAAAGAGTTAAACAAAAAGGACAGACAGGACAAACATCTTTCGTTGTGGAATGACAAACATATTTCATTGTGGAATGAACTTTCTCTATAACGCAATCATTCCGGGGTATCTTTGTAGGCTCTTTACGTCACGTGGGTTTCGGCATTCCGTTAGCGCGCGAAACTCATCTTCGTTGGGGCGGAGCGTGCCGTTATCCAGAACGAATCCAAGAAGTTTCATCTTGGGCGCAGACAACTGAACTTTTCCAAGGTGAATCGTGAGGCCAGCATACCATCTTCTAGAGAAAGAAAGAAAGTTCTAGAGAAAACAACAAGGTTATCTATGTATGCCATGGCAAATTCGTACTTTGAGTTCCTGAGTGCAACATCCATCAGGCGTTGAAAACTGGCTGGAGAGTTAGACAAGCCAAATGGCAGTCGGGTGAACTCAAACAACTCTCTGTGGCAGCTACAATCAGGTTTTAGAGCGTCCGATAGGTGAATCTCGATCTCAAAAAACCCGTGAAGGCAATCCAGCGTTGTAAACACGGTCGCGTTACTGAGTGCATACATCACAGAGAAAATGCTGTGGAAAAGGTCCTGTCTTGTACGGACACATTATTAACCAACCTGTAATCAACACACAGTATAGCTGTTCCGTCTTATATTTGGAGCAAAAGCAACAGGGAACGCGCAGGAACTCTTAGACTCACGTACTGAACCGGTATCGATTACCTCTTTGATCGCCGCATCTAGGAGTGCCCTTTTGTGGACGCTGGTCGGTCGAGGCTTCCACCTCTGAGGCGGCTTATGACCGGTTTTAATGTGGTTCAGCAGAATATAAGTCTTTACAGGCGTTTCTATAAGCATCGCTGAGAAAAACTGCAGGACATCTTGGAGCTCCTGCTTCTGCTGGCTGCTTGCGGGGCACTTTCACAACGATTGTCGAACGCCGGCAGGTTAGACGCGCGGCACCATGGTAAAGTGGACTGCAGTGGGCGGGTTACGGATGCAGTCCTCCCGTCTGATAAACGGAGTCAGCTCTGGCTGTTGTCCCAGCCTGTATCCGCCACCAGAAGTGTCGAGTGTCATGCTTTGGGCTGTAATGAAATCTCGGCCCAAGATCACGGGTAGCAGGAGTCCTGGCAAATGAAGAAATCGGTGACAATGCTTTTTTCCAGTAAACAGTCTGCAGCCTAACGGCTCCTCTAGCTGTTATCGCTGTACCAAAAGCTAGCTGCAAACACGCTTCGCATTCCCGGAGGCCTACTTTTTTGCTTTGCAGAGTTCGAAAACAAAATCTCCTATAAGCGAGATAGCAGCCCCAGAATCCAAAAGTGCGGCAATGGGAACATCAAGCAGTGAAATCGGCATGCGCGGTTGAATGATGTTTTGCTCGGGGTGGATTCGACATACCGATGGAATTCTTGCTGCGGCCTCACTACTTCCAGGGACTGTAACGGCCGTCGGCGTGTGGCTCTCTTGTTTCAGCGTCTCCGGCCGTAGTAGTTTCCCTGGTTCTCCTGGTTCCGGCCCTTTGTCGCCGTCTCGTGCCACCTCTTTTTTGTTGTGTCCAGAAGTCTTGGACACTAATTTCGGTGATGGTCGGGCTGCTCGCACTCGTAGCAGTAGTCCGACGACAGTTGTCTGCTTAGGCTACCCGCACCGAGGTGCCCGTCAGACCGTTTCCAGTGATCGGGTAAAAAACCACTACCGGAGGGTTTCCACCGGGTTTGTGACCGGCTGTTGTCGGGAGGGCTTGTTCCGCTGCGGCGGGGGTCAATGCTGCGTGGCTGCTGGATTTCGACCGCAGTGTGCCAGTTTTCCCATGCACATGCAGGAGCAGACTGACGAAGATGGTTTTCTTGGGTGGTGATCTCCATTGGGCCCAGCTTTCGATAGGGCGCGGCCAACAACTTCCCACCTGTCGTGGCGAACCCCAACTGGGACCCTCACGGGACCCGATATGTCCTCCCGGGACCTCTCGATGAGAGGTAGGCAAACGTCCGCCTATTCCGCAAGGGATAATGCCATGCATGCCGCGCCAACTCTCCTGGTTCACGTGGTGGGGAAGGGAGGACTTGTTCGGACAGTCCACTTGCGTGGAGGCCTCACGGCCGCTCCATGCGCATGCTGGTTCAAGCGCATACTTGGCTGGTGGTGGCGGCACTTAGCTCCGCTCGGCATGAATAGCTTCCTCGATGAGGCGACCGTTCCGGGCTAGCTCTTCAGGAGTCTCAATGGTGCGGTTCATGATGTAGATCTGGTATCTTGGGTGGCACTGTCTTCTGACACGAGCTACTATGTCAGACTCCGGTGTATTCGGGTCCGCTCTCTTGAAAAGCTCTTGAATGACCCGAACGTCCTGGACCCGACTTTTGTCCGGGTGCTGCGTCGTTTCTTCGAGGTCTCAGATAATCTGCGTAGCGTAGCCAGCTGGCAGAAACTCTTCTCGTAGCCTTGTCTGGAAGTCCGCCAGGATGGTGAAGCGGGACTGCCACCCCAATCAGCACCTGGCGCTCGCTTGCGGTGGAAGCGGCACAATGCCGTCCAGGATGAAGGCTTCCGAGGAGCCGTAGACACAGTGGTACGTCTGCAACTCACCCAAGAAGTCTGCTACGGACTTGACGTCGTCGTGCCCCATGTAGACTGGCACAGTTAAATATGGTCGGGGCTCTTGTGACTGTGTCTTCAGCTGGCCAGGCACGAGGTCCAGATGGTGCATCACTGAGACGCACATCTCCGTGACCTTCGTGAATAGGGTCACTTACCTCACTCTTCCCAACGACAAGGGCCCGGGCGAGTTTGTCCTTGAAAGTTAAAAAGCAAAATAGGAACCAGGCTGGTTATTTTGCATGTATGACTTGCACTTGTATGCATAGGCCTGAAAATTGACACTTCATAGGAAATGCGTTGCATGACACTTGGGAAACTCCACACACGACCCCCTTTGAGAAACGCTAATGCTGACTCTTCCACTTTCCTGTTTTGGCTCTCTCTTTTGCTTCCTCCAATTTTTGCTGCCGCTTTTTGGCTCCGTTACGGGGTCCGTGTTAGGGCTTCCCAAAGAAGTTCATGCGCGGTGTTTACGAAGGCAAGACGATCCACTACCCCGGCATGTTTACATTTCTGCCGCGATCATAAGTACTCGCGCTTTGATAGCTTTGAGCTGTGAATCCAGCGATTCGTGGCGTTTTCAATACGCTTCGACTATACCGACCGCGGTCGCGGTCGCCGATTACGACTCACGCAGTTCCCGAGCGGGCGGCGGTGTAGCAGACGCGATCCACGGAGAGGTCGTGGGCACCGCAATTTCCAGCCGTATTTCTTTGGGGAGCGTTAAGGATACCCACGCTATTTCCGTGAAATAACGGGCCCCAAAGCCCAAGCCGTAATGCTTGTTTTGGGTCTGCACATGCGCAGTAGCGACGACGTTATTTCTCTGGGGTTGCGGACGTTATTCTAAACTCCCTAATGTTCACAACTTGTTCCATGCGCCAACAATGCAAAGACCAAAAGAAGCATGCTTACCGACTGTGCTGAGTTGCTCGTTATGCTTTCGCGTCGTCGGTCTTCCACCTTCTTCTTGAACATAATCATCGTAAGAGAAAACTTCACAGATATATAAACTTGAATATATTAGCACATTTTCACGTCTAAAGGCCCGTTCACACACTTGCGATTGACTGTAACCGACTAAGACAAGACCGGTTTTTAAGCCTCTTAGAATGCCTTACGACTGGATGCGCAGCAATTCAGCCGGTCTTAAGATGTCACAAAAGGCTTAAAAACCGGTCTTGTCTCAATCGGTCGGCGTCAATCGCAAGTGTGCGAACGGGCGTTACAGCACTTCCATCCAGCGACACAAACGCACCCAACGCCAGACAAAACCATGTCGGAGAAAGAAAAAACGGTGTTGTTAGCGATGGGGATTAGCGAGCTCTTTACAAAATCGAAGCCGAAATTTTCCAAATCGTGAAAGACGGGTGCCGTAACATTGTCTTTAAAACTTATAGCCGTTCCACTCTGGTGAAGAAGGAAGACCAGCGGAGCTGTACAATGAAAAATAATGCCCGGCCGCAAGTTGGCAAGCGAGAGTGGAAAGGCTGTCGCCATCTATGAGCGACGGCGGCAACCAGATATGGGGCTTGCCGCCGTCGCTCATAGATGGCGGTTGGTGTCCAGCGTTCGGTGTCTTCATTTCTTTGCGGGGGACACGATTTTGGGGAAACTAGCCCTCAAAGGCCGCCAGTACAAACGGGATACGTTCTGCAGGGAAGAACCTTCTCTCCCGAAGCTGGGGGATGGGGAGGGAAAGGGGTAGAGAAGGATGGAAAGGGCGTCGAGAGGATGGGATTTGCCTCGGGGCGAGCTATCCTCGCGAGAGGGAGTGGGGGACGGAACAAAGTTGCCGTGGGGGTTCCGGCAACCAGGTGAAAGAAAGATAAGCTTGTCAAACGTCGACCTCGGATGCGAGGACTGGCATGTCAGAGAATTTAAAAATAGCCTTATCGGTTGTGGTCTCGTGCTGCATGATGAGCTGGACGACGCAGTGCGGTCTACTGTATTTAGAAGGTGACTTGGTTGGGGAAAACTCGTTTTGCTCCAAAATTCTAAAAGCATTCTGGAACGTGAATTCTGGCCACAAATAAAAATAACACAACATGTATGAAAAACCACGAGGGCACCTAAGCTTTCTCCTATGATGTGAGAATCCGTGAGCATTACCTTCGGCCGAGTTATGTTGGCGCAACGGATAGCATGTTAGTTTTCCGATCAAGAGGGGATGCTTCGAAACCGGGCAGGGGATGGTTTTTTTATCGTGTTTTTTTTCTCGTTTTGTTTGGCCACGTGTCCAAAAAATCACGTGAACAGAAATTTTTTGGTCATGTGACCAGAGATTTTTCTTATGTTTTCTTTTTTTTGTCTTTTTTCTATTCGGTGTACGCTTTCTTTCCCAAAAGTCTTTGCACCTATTTCGCGTTAGCTTGGCTTTAGCGAAATCATTTTTTTTATGGCAGGGAATTCTGCCGTACGTATCTTATGTTAGTATTACCAACCCTGGCTTGCAATTCGCATAGACAATTTTGTCCGGCAACCAGTTTGGGAATAGCGAGGCCAAATTTGTGTTATAACTTTTTTTACGTATAAGCATAATTTCGGCCTCGTTATTCGTCGGTATCTGTGATAGGCTCTTCAGGTATCCTTTCGGAAAGTAGACGACAGGCATTTTTAGAAAGCATGTGTGTCGACCAAAGTGAAGATTGCTGAAGCGCCTTCAGTGTACCCAATGTAGAAAGGTATCTACCTTTCAGGTTTCATACAGAGCTATGAAAACCAGAAGGGATGAATCCCAGCTGAGTCAAACAGCCGGCTTGCAAACGCAATCGTGTTGATAATAGCGCCAAAGGAGTTTTGTATGATTCTTTCTGGTGGTGTGCAGAGAGTGAAGGCACCGAGGTGATATATGCTTTGGCCTAGTCACCTCGCGAAAGGTTGGGTATTGGCTGCAGAGAGCAATTTAGCTTTGTTTTATTACCGTGATAATATTTTGATTTCCGTGTTCCTAATATCACAGACAAAACAAAATCGCTTTTCTCGTCTGACGTCACGGCGGGGAAAAGAAATCAATCAGTGTACCGAAATTGTAGCGACGCTTGTGCTCGTTCTATAGCGCTTCTAAAACCGTGCAATCACGGCTGTGCAACGTCGACATTGCATGAACTGTCGTTACTTGTACTCGTATTGCATAGTGAGGGAACGACTATGACTGGGTAAACAGGAATAGGGAGAATGGGTGCGTGTGATTTGTTGAAGTTCCATTCAACAAATCGAGCTTCAACGAATGGTATAGTATTGAATTCACTCAGCCAGCTATATAAGTTCTCAGATCCTTCCAAGTATGCGACTCGTGTTCTGCCAGTGATACCTCTGCTAGATTAAGAAACAAAATCCGCGTTTCAAAAAAAAAAAAATATACGGTGACTCGAGCCGCTCTTGCGCCGAATCATGTCTCACGTAATCTTGGGTTCGATTCACGACGAGGGGACTTAAAAAAAAAGCTTAGTGAGCTTGCGGCGGACAGGAAGGTCGTGCAGGACCATATGATAGGACCTACACTAAACCTGCCGTGCTTTAAAAAATGCTAGTCCAATGCATTCAAGCTTGCTCAAGGCGGATGTAGCGTTGAGCATCCCGCAAAGCACATTCGGTCGCTGCCCGCGGCGTTTTTCTTTGTTTTTTTTTTCTTCTTTTTCGGGCACCGAAATAATTTTTAGTCAAGCAGCAGGAACCCTCTTCGGCGGGTAAAGCCGCATTAATGGCGCATTCACACTGGAAGCGGATCCGCGTTCGCGAAGCGGTTACGGATGCGGTTCGCGAGTGACCCCGTTCAGACACGCCCAGAGGAGCTTGGCGGTTGGCGAGAGGCGGTTCGAGGTTTCTCGGCGATAACGCGTGATCTTTTGAGAGTTGCGTTTGGCAACCCTGTTTTACAATCCAAAATCCACTTTAGTCTACGATCCAAAGCCCAAATTCAGCTATTTTGATACTCCGAAGATTTGTCTTTGGGGTATTCGCACGCATCACGAGTTCAGGCAGCGAAAAAAAGACATGGACCCGCAAAACTCGCCTGTGCTTCCCTCGACTTCACCCACAGCAAATCCTAGCTAGGCGCTCCTTGCTGACTCAGAACAGGATGCCCCCGACCTTTCCTTCAGAGTGGACTTGTCCCGCATGAATAGCTGACCTTGTTTTCGGGATAGATGGCCAGTGTTCCCCCCTCGTCGTTCGCTCTTATCATTTTCAAAGATAAGAGTGGTAGGGACCCTGGCACCGTGGTGCGGGGGAATGTGTTCGGTGCTAGCCGGACATGGCTTCGTTGGTGGCGGACTCTCCTCTCGTCACTCGCACGTTGATCGAGTCTACTGTTTGTTTGACATTAAGCTCAAATAAACGCCATATGGATTACCTCTGCATCGTCTGGTACGTACACTTTTTTTCTTGAGTATGTTTCCTTTATTTATTTATTTTTGTTAGTACGTTACGGGCATGACGGGTCGAGCTAGCTCAGGTACCCTGCCCGCTCCAAGGTAGTGCGTTGGCTACGCTGTCAGGCTCACGACGTCCCCTATCGGCCTTCGTGGTTGTCATGCACGGTTTCGAAAGCTTTCAATAGTTCACGCGACTATCTTAGTGGGCACTGGGTACAAGAGCTGACATTTCGGTCAATCAGGGGCGGGTTCCGACGTTCCACGGGCAGAGACTAGCAATGCAGCAAGCTTCGGGCTGTGGCGCCCCGAATAATAAACAAACTCTTATCCGAACTAAATCACCGATGCGAAGCCCGTTAAGATTACGAGTCAATTTCTTGCGCGCCGGACTCAAATGATGGACATGAATATCGCGTTTCTCCAATCATTAGTCTGCTGTAACGCTAGGACTACAGCGCCTTGGACGCCTAACCAGCGACAGGTTCCAGCTTGTTTCGAAAGTCACTGACGTCATGTCAGCGTCGTGTTGCGATTGGTTGCCGCTTTGCGGCTCGTGAAAGCGGTTGGGAGAAATCGGTCCCGAAGCGGTTGGCAAAAACGCGGTACAACCGCTCCATCCTAGCCGCTTTGCGGTTGAGAACGCGCGGAACCGCTTCGCGTTTGCGGATCCGCTTCCAGTGTGAACGCGCCATAACGGAGGTGTCTCCTAATCCATTCTCCGTGTTGGCCCCTCGCGGGAAGGCGGTAAACAGGTGGTAGAAGGCGGTTAAGAGAGGAAAGGAGGGCAGGAGAGGAGGAAACACGAAAAAGTGGAAAGCGCGAACTGTAGGGTGGCCTTAAACAGCGCCGCTGTAGAGACTTAGGGATGCGATAGGGTAAATACAGCTATTTGTCAAAACCACATGAAATAAATTTGTAAATCATAACTAGCATCGACATGCCATTTGTTCCTGGTGCGATGGAGTATGGAGTGAATTTCTTGTTTCAACCCATCAAGATATTTTTTTGTGAAGATTACTTTTAATTCACACAAGGCTTGCAGTATTTTATTAGTAAATTATCTTAACGCACCAAGCTCCGAAGGTTTATTAAGAGTATCGTCCTAAAATTCCGTCAGAAAAGCAAGCATTGCATTATGCTTTTTTTTATAAATTGTGACTGTATGTGAGTCTTTGATTCTACCATTAATTTAGAGCTACAAAACTATTCGCATTTTTATAACTCTATTGATGCACAACGATGATGTGTTATGTAACTTGTGCTCAAACCATTTTTGGCATCCGAAAATATTAAGAAAAAAATAAGCATAACATTCTCGCATAATTAACTTGGCAAATGTACATTTATACATGTTGGAATTCTAGTGTGGACACATCCTTTGGACGCGTGGAATATATATTCGCATCACACAGCCCAGGTTACATAACACATGCATCAAAGGGGCCGGTGTATTTCTGACACGGACTATTATTACCTCAGTTGGATGTGAGACAATTAAATAAGTTTCGTCCAGAAACAGCTTCCCAAGATTAGAGAAACATGTTCCCATTGATCGCTAAACCAAGTTTTCTTTGTCAATGGCTGAAGTTCAGAGGAATGCTCTAATTTCTCAAATGCAGCTACATGCTCTGAAAACTTTATTAAAATGTGAGCTTGCTAGATGCAATTGTTAACTTTTCCAGGTCATACTGCAGCTCCTCTATTTAGGCTTCCCTTCGTATGTGTGCTCTTCTTACGCTCTTTAACCTGTTTGTAAAAAAATGACTCAACGACTCGACTAAGAAAGGCAATATTTCAATATTAATTTCTAATGTCTTGTTGCTGTTAGTGAAGTCATTTAGCACATGACATTTTTTATACTTTTATTGAAGTTAATTTAGCACATGACAAACTTTATGTTGTGAGTCAAGTTCATTTAGCACATGACAATCAATCTGCTTCGATTCAATTTAATGAACGTATTAGTGGCGTCTGGTAGTTTACTGTGAATTAATTGATAGTTTCAGGTTAAGAGGGACTCTGCACTCGTGAACTTGCTCATGTACTGTATTACGATATGTGTGTTGCCATAGCCCAAAGGCACACCAACCTCTTGTTTTAAAGGCATTGAACTTCTAATGTTACTAAATCTACAGTTTGTACAGCTTCATTTGACCGTTATGAACACGTAGCACCCAGTGTCTATGGGAAATCAAAACAAGACGGAACAGCCCTTTTTTGCGATGGTTCACACAAAACAAAAATTACCATAACGCCGTGATATTCTGCTTCGGCGCCGCTTATCAGTTTGCATTAATTAGCTGCACCCTGACCACGGTGGAATAAACAGCTAAGTGATGACTCTCTGTCCGACACGGCGACCACATTATGTTCGGCCCACCGAACGCTTCACTCGCACGGAGATAGATGGCGCCCAAGTATCGGGTCCCTCCCTAACCGGCCGCTTTGATTGTTTTGCCCAGTGGTGGTCTCGCATTCCCTCGCTTATTGCTTCTTATTGTACCCACGGTGGAAAAAACAAATTTAGATCATGACTCTCTATCCTACGCGGCGGCCATATTATGCTTCGGCGCACCGAGTGCGCTTATCTCGCACGGGAATATATGGTGCTCAAGTATGGGATCCGTCCCAAACCGACCACTCCGGTTGTTTCTCCCAGCGATGGTCCAGCCGTTTCCTCGCTCACCGCTTGTTGTTGTACCTCACCGCCACCACGCCGCCACCAAGTCGCCAGAGTTCGTAAATTTGTATTGTCTTCTTTCTTCTTCTTCCTCTTCTTTGTCGAATTAATTAGCTCACCTTCGTGTACGATGGTGGCACCTGTGATCAACACAGCACCAAAGCAAACCACGAGGCCAGCCACTGGCCGCACACCACCACCACACCACCACACTGCGAAAAAGGCGAGCACGCTACACCGCCGACACTGTGGCCGCCGAGAAGGGACCTTATACCTCAGCGCCCTCCGCGGCGGCGCAGAACTAACTGCTCCTGGTTCGAGGCTAGCTCCGAACACGATCTGGTCGCTCGCTCCCCGCGGGAAGAGCGGCCAGAGTCATCACCGATATGTGTTTATTCTACCATCACCCTGACGCGGTTCGTACCGAATTTGATTATTTCAACTTTATTTTAACCGGGCATGTCAATGTTTGGCAAGTGCGAACCGAAGGTTACCTATTCAGACTTGTCCCATTACTTTTCTTCAACTGAATTTGGCAAAGTAGCATTTGTAGAAACCGTATATTTTAGTCCAGACATTCTCCAGGTTGGTTTTGAAGTTGAGTTATTGAGATTGTGTTTGTGCAAACCGGAGGTTGTCTATCCGGTTTTTTTTGGGTTTGACTTAAGCGGGATTCGAAAAACGCCAGTTTGGGCAAACCGGAGATTGTCTATCCGGATTTTCTCTGGTAGACTATAAGCCGGAGTAGAAAAAAATTGTAGAAACCGGAGATTGTCTATATCGATTTTTTTCCGGTTTGACTTTAAACCGGAGTCGAAAAATCACGGTTAGCGCAAACCGAAGTGTCTCTTTCCGGAGTGTCTCCGGATAGATTTTAAACCAGACTTAGTTTTGTGGATTAATTTGGTCCGTCCTTCCGTCGTTTTGTTTGTCTGTCCTCTCCCGATAAGCTTAAGTGACAATTTATCTCTTCCACAAAAATTGGAGGGCAAACTGATATAATGGCGATCTTGGCTTAAATGTTAGATTCAATTTCTACGTTAAATTTAGCAAAAAAAGGACGTCTTGTGACCAGTACACTAAACAAACTTTCCCCTCTTCATCTACCGAAAAATTCACGTCACAGGATCTAAACACCTAAATTTTCCCGCTAAATTTAGCAGGAAAATGTAGTCATTTGACCAGACGTCGTGTGATGTATACACCAAATTTCTTTTCTGTCTCAAATTACCAGCTAAATTGACGTCTAGCGACAACACAACAAATAAAAGTGTGTGCTTACCTAGCGGAAATGTTTAAGTCACGTCATTTCTATGGCTACTCAGTTTCGGCACTAAGGTCTACTGGATAAATTCTTAAAAATGTAGGTTATTCTTCACCCCTAAAATAACTTGAATATTGTATAAACAAATTAAAACAATTGTTATTTTATTACTTTTTTTCGTACATTCCAAGTCTTTGAAGACAAAGATTGTCACCAATAAATTTATTGATATTTGTTCTTTTTTTGAAAAGTTCGAGTACATTCTCGGCAGCTAGCGCATGTTCTAAACAAATTAAGAATATTGCGGTTAAATGCTGAATTCCATGCAATATATGACTTCGTACACAAATGTTACTGACAATTATTTTACTAATATTTGATTGTCTGTTATGTTTTAGTACATTCTTGGTTGTTCATGTGTGTTCTGGCTCAGAATCTGGCTCAAAGTATATTGCATATAAAAGCAGCAGCAACGTGGTGCTTCGGGACAGCCTTTCCTTCGCTCTGTCAGGATGTGCACCACTTTTTTGTTTTGTTTAGTTACATGCAAAACGTCACCTCATTTAACGTAGCAATAGAATTATTTTATTTTACTTCGTGAGACGTTGAATTACCCACTATAATGTCCAACAAAATAAAACACGTAAAACATTTTACGGCATTTGCTTCAGTTGGAAGTAAAGAAACTTAATATTTTAGGGTCTTGGAGCTTCCGGCTTCAAACCACAGGCACGTCTATGTACCTTTATCTTTGTTCGTAAGATTGCTCATTCGAAATACATTTCTGAGAGTTGGTTGGGCGATTCTGTCAACTTTTTGTTGCTGCTTACCAGCAATACTGCAAAAATAGTGAATTTGTGATTGTTGACCAACAACCACTTTTATTTAAAACAAAATATGAAGACCTTCGTTACTTACGGTCTCACTGGAAGAAATCAACTGTCGTGAGCTATGCTCATAAATTTCCTCCTTTCAGACACTCTAGAGTAAATCAAAGCAAGTCACTAAGTGACAATCAGTGTGTTGCGAAAAGACGAGCTTGTCATGGCTCTGAAGAATCTATTTATATCAAAATATTGGGTGTCTTCGACGCGGATTGATGTCTCATGTTCAAGTTATTTCAAGCAGCTTCGATGAAGTTGTGTATTCTTTCCTATTATGAACATAATTAACATATTAAAATTACAGCAAATGGTTATTTGTTTATTTGCCTGATATATCAGTAGGCACCCAGCTTAGTAGCCAAAGTGAAAAAAGACAATTCGGGTGGTCTTCCCTTTCAGTGTTGGAAATTAATTTTAGAAACACCTCCTTCTTAAAAATTAAATAACCATGACCAACAATAAAATTGAGACTGTTTCAGAACTTTCTACAACTACAATAATGTTCAAGAATGAAACGTCATGCATTTCACACAAAGCAGTCACACCAAAAGACACTACTTAATAATATTTCTTTTTTGTTCAGTTTTGGACCACCAACAACCATATCGGTCTTAAGCTATTAAATAAAATGAATAATTGTCGTGTTCAGTTATTAAATTGAACTTCCCTAGTTTTAAATATGAAAGCTAGATATGTTGGCATTGTGCAGGGATTGGAAACATATTTTAAAACTTTCTCAAAATACAAATACAACATACTTCGACAAAGATGTATTCGATTACAAATCAAGTTACACTTTTTAGAAAGGTATTTATATACGAGGGGCGTTTATAAAGTTCGTATTATCGGCACAAGAAAATTGAAAAAACGGAACGAAAAAGGCATCAACATGAGAACGTGTCCCTCTAGTTTCCGCACAGTATAAACATCGCATGCAATAGTTGCTCGGAACGCCGCTAGGGAGTCGAAACAAAAATGGCACCGCCCGTCGGTGCCAAGCACATACAGTGATCCGTTTTCTTCATTTGAAGGGAAGCAATGCCAAGGATATTCATTCCAATCTAGGAGCGTTGTTCGGGGACAACGGCCCAGTTAATCACACTTTGTTTAAATGGCTCAGACGCTTCCAGTGTGGCTAAATAAGAAGAAAGCATTTCAAAAACAGCGACCAAGTGATTGCTGAAGTGGAGCGATTCCTGAACACTCAAGACGAGGAGTTCTATAACAATGGCCTCCGGAATGTGGTGATTCGCTAGAAAAAGTAGGTAACTTTTGGTGGGGAACCTGTAGAGAAAGTCTCAACTCCTATTTGAGTTTGATTGCTGAATCTCTATTCCTTCGTGACAATAATACGAACTTTATGAACGCCCCTCGTACAATATACAAATACAAAGAGTTTATTCATTCACTTCCAGATACTTTTACAGATACATTTTGTGCCATGTGGTCTGCCATCTTGAACATAACTTGAACCCTGGCTAAAAAGAAAAATACCATGCCCAATAAAGACTAAAATCTTCAGGGTGTCCCTCAAACAATTTACAAGGATTTTTCCGCCGCAAAAGTAAACTATGCACCATCGAACGCTTTTTTCCACCCAAATGTACAACAGTACACTCTACGAAAGGACGTAGTTTTACACCGTTTGTCCCATATAATACATCCCAAAACTTCAGTTCGACATACAGCGCACTGACGTCGATCTGACGGTACTAACTTTCACGAGAGGCTTGATAGCCGTGTGGTACAACTTTTAAAATAGTCAATATACGTGTTCCTGACTACAAAAAAAAGAATAATTGGGGTTTTCTTGGCCCTACTGAAAAACAACAGTGTTTTATTTCTGTGGTCTTTGATAAGTACTCTAACTTTTTAATAAGTTATATCGCACAGCTATCAAGCCCCTCGTAAAGTTTGGGGCCGTTTGTTCGATTATAGTGCGCTGTACGTCGAACTAAAGATTCGGGGTGCATTGTATGGGACAAAAGAGTGTAAGGTGATACCTTTTTTTAAGTGTATAGGTTCGAACCAAATGCCAATTTTTCAGCGCTGTCCATTACCTTATTCTAGTTATAAGTGATTTTCTGGTAATCTTAAAGGGATAATGGTGGCCAGCGGAGCTCTAAAAAATGTAGCTCTATTGCGCCACAAACCGAAAACTGGCAAAAATTGGCCCTAATTTCCCATAAAACTTTTCGAACATCACTCGTAACTTTTGAATCAGACATCAGTTCGTGCTGAAACTTTGGCATCTGGTTTGGAATTATATCGATGTGTTTGGGCAGAAAATAAGCGTTCTGCGATGCACAATTTATTTTTGCGGTTAAAAAAGACCCTGTACAATTTGAACGGGGGACACTTTGTATACATATTTATACCAGGAATCAAGTACTTAAAAATGAAGTTCAAGTAATAAAAATAGAGCTTGTTTGTCCTATGATAGGCGGCAACGTCACGAAATGCCATCCATTTCGTAATAATTTAGCCTCAAAGTAGCGGTAAATCATGTTCAAACTATCCATCGTTAATGCGACGTTACGAAAATTAAGTGCCAACCAATAAGTTAATAATTGCACCCACCTGGTTCAGGCCTCGTGCTTATTTTCCCTTTTCCCCACCTCATTTGATTGCGAAGAACAGTGTCCAGTGTTGTATTCGGAGAGTAATTGATATATAATTATCGGAAATACATTTTTTTGTATTTAAATACAATTGGCTAACACATTACCTCATATTTAAGTAATACAAAACACAAAATACTCAAAGTATTTTAAACATATATTTAAAAAATTTGTATTCGGAATACTGCCCATCCTTGGCATTGCATATGGAAGGATCCGATGTGGTGACGTAAACAACATCTGGAGGAGAGTATACTGTGTAGTAACTTACATCACATCATACAATAAGGAAAACTGCTTGTTATGGTAAGCTCTAAAAATAAAATAATGGCTTGTTTACGTTTGTTCCCGATGCTGCGCTAGGCTCATTATTGGTCACTGTGAAGTGGACAGTTTAATTCCCCTAGAAAATGAGTGAGGCGCATATTTGTACTGAAAAGAACCGAATACAGTTACAATCATTTTGTAATGCAAGCTATTAATTTTCTTTAAAAATAAAGCCTCGATGCCCCATTCGCGTTTTAAACGCTTGCTAATGACTGAATAGGAAGAAAAAAGGCGAGATTACCTGGAATAAAATTCCTGTCAAGGCATCACAGCACGACATTCATGATGGGCTAATAGCCTGTTTCTTTTTAAATGCTATTTTTTAGAGTAAACGTGTCACTCAAACTTTCCTCGTATTATTATATTTTTTTATCGTTTTATAATACACGTTCGCACGGGCACATTCCTGCACCGAACTAATGCTTTTTATCAGAGCGTCTCACCAAGCTGCGGCGAATCAGAGGCTTACTCAACAATACTGACTCACTTTAGAACTAGAAAAAAGTGCAAGACCTGTACCCTCTAAGGCGCTTTACCAAATCCTATGGTACTAATAAATATTAAAAATATTTATTCAATCAAGATAGAGAAAAATTGCGAACCAAAACACTGTACGACGACTTAATAAATACAGTATTAATGGTATAACAATTACAAGTTCCAAAACCTTGCACAGGCCCACCGCGACACTAATACCTGCGCGGTCCTATTTCCTTAGACTCCCATTTTGTGAAGACTTGGGTGCAAATGTTTTGCATTAATGCTTAAGTGTGTCCTGACCTGTCAAAGGCAGAGCGGGCGCACGCCGTGACATCACCTTCAAGGAAGAGCCGCCCTAAATTTTCTCGCGAACATTACTGCTAGGTAATATAAAAAAAACAGTTGGCCTTAAAAGCAGACTTACAAAATTAGATTTTCTCTGTTGAATCTACAAAAAACAATTTTTTCTTTGACGTTTTGGCCGGTTGTACCATAACTTTGAAATAGTAAGATGCGATACACTTTTAACAAAATATTCACCGCAGTTTTCCGCGAAGGTTTAAAACAAAAACCTTACAAATTGGGTGCTTGAAAAAAAATGTTTTTCCGAAATAAATTGGCATTTACGGCGGATGTCAGGGATCGCTAGCAATACAGGTTGTTCGCGCCACTTCTGGCCACCATGGCAGAAATACTTCCTATTCTCCTGTGTTATTTTGTGTTTGCGTGGGCGCGCGACGACTCTTTGTTTACTGGCGAGCAATTTCGTGAGAGCTACAATCAAGAAATACTGCAGTGTCGGGCTTTGAAGTTGCCGTGCGTGTCGGCACGAATAAGATATCACAAATGAAGTTATTTCGATTATCTCAAGACGGGACGCCACCAACGCAGCCGAGTATGTAGATCGCAGGACGATGGCATCTGCAGAGAGCGATATCAATTCGATTTACAGCGTAGAGATGGCGCCACGCGAGAAATGCGAGAAGGCTGCGGCGGCGCCGCGGCGTTTCGATTGCCATATTCGTCCAACGATGGGCCATTACGGCACCTACAAATGCACTGTGCACGGCGCTCTCGGAAAGAAACCTTCGAACACCAAAGCAAGCAAGTCAAAATACACAATGAATAACGGTGCAGAGACTCGCGTCGCGCCATAGGAGGCATAATAAAAACTTTCAGACAATTATCTGCTAGAAGTATGAACCCGGCTCGGCGATGTCAATCTCGTATAGTCCTTGTCGGAAGGTACCGCAGTTAGTCATCGGTGGTGAGACTGTTAAAGTTTGCGCTACTCACCGAGGGTCCTCAAAAACAAGCAAATACAATAGCCAAGCGGAGGTAACATACTCCCCACGGAAGTTTGGCTATTCTTTGCTTTCGTTCGCCTCCTCACACACTGTATATACTAAACGTATATAATTTTAAATAGAAACCCTCTAAGCATCATCGAAAAACACTAAATAAACTTCTTTTTAAATTGGTAGCGGTCAGGTGCAACAATTTACAGGAAAAAAAAACGCTCACTGTGGGCGCATTTTTCGGCTTCGGATTTTTGTAGGGAGCATATCTATGAGTCAGCGGTCCTGCCCGCAGTGACCGAGGCACGTAATTCTCGTGCGCCATACTTCCTGCCTCCCTACGAGGGACACGAGGTGATAGCGTCGCGTCACGACCACTTCGGAGCGGGGCAGTTGACGCGGATATGCACTCCGAAGGAACCCGAAACCTAGAAACGAATGCAAATCACGCGATTTTTCTTTGTAACACCGTCCAATCTTGTATGTAAAATGTAGGTTTTTAAAATAAGGTGATTTTGTGCATTTTCATTATGCATACAAAGTTTCTGATTGGATCCGCAGTAAGGAAACAAACAAAGGTGAAAATAAGCTGGAGTTGTGTACAGAAGGAATGAAAAAGGAGGATGGTAATTATCTCTAAAGATGGTAACAGTTTATTTTCTTCTATTCTGCATCCTGGCGTTTTTACCTGAGAGCACCACAAAATTTGCGCACTCGACAAGATTTCAGTAAGTGGAAACCTCTGCAAGATGTAGGAGTCTTCCACAATCGCATCCGATGACAGGGAGGTCTTCTCTGCACGAAATGTCAGCCGCAAGATGAAGACACTGTTGTGACACTGATGGTAGGCACCAAAGACTCGTTCATTGTCTACTCGGCAAGTCAGGTCGAAGTATGGGATATATATTAATCAAGGAGAAGTGCAAAATAAAAAAATAAAATGTTGGGGCTCCAATTTTGTTGTGAAGGCGGTTAGAAAGCGAGGCTGTGGTATCACCTGCAACGATTGACCACTGCACTATAGACCCTTTTATGGCAAACACCACCAGGTGGTGCCCCAGTCTTTGGCGTCCCAGATAACTTCCGGTTTATAAAAATAATAATAAAAAAGACACCTTTATCACCGCTGCATGAAATGTAGATTATCGTTTAACCACCAATCTACTGCAGGTGAACGCCAAACTAACAAAGGAGTGCAGATCTATTAAAATGTTTCAGAGTATTCTTGTAAACGAACTTGCCTCCTCCAAGATGTAATAGTTGCATAGCCGGAGCCCCTCGTTAAAACTCCACTTTGTTGTCCGTGCAGCATTTATGCTTTCTAGCACTAGTGACACAAGTAAGCTACGCAGGCTTGCAAAGACGCTGCGACCGGAAATCGCTTGGGACGCAAGCGGCTAGTTCATGCTGGTAAACAGCAAAAAGGGTTTATACGAAATCATTGACGGAAGAAAAGTAAATGCACTGTACCAATTCCTTTTATATATGAATCTCTAGTTACGTCGCTCCCCACATCACAAGCTCCCGTCGCCGCGGCAACTTGCACAACAGTTATCTTTACCGCGAAACGTATGCCGTGAGCGCTACGTGCTTTGCATTGTTATCAGAAGTGCGATATCAACAATTATGTGGTTTGAATGATTGTTTTGTGCTTTTTTTAAACGAACGCTGTGCTGTTTGTTGTGTGCGTGATATGCACTTTTCGCTTCAATCGCTGAAGGTTCTTTTTTTTCTTTTTTCGTGAGGACGACGACACGAATTTCTATAAATCCGATGTGTGAATCATATACAGCTCAGCTGTAGCATGTCACTTTGGAAATAATAAATGTTTATCATTGGAATAAAAATTCAATGTTGTCGAGCACTGAACTTCAATAAAATAGCATTCCTATTGTCTAGATGATTGCACTTTAGCAATAATACAGTGTCTAGCCGTCAGAATTACCGAGGACCATTGCCTCGACTATGCAAACAGCGAACAAGCCCACGCTTTTTAAATGGTGAAAGCCCGATATTTTTGACCATGTTTCGAGAAGTCCTCGGCTGTTCGATTAATTTTTACGAGTACGTATGTGGCCGAGACTATTGGCAAAAGAAACGGATAACGCACTTACGTTTCATATTTCTGTAAACATATACCGAAGTTGCGTTACTTGTTACTTCTTCATAAGGCTTAAAAAGACACTAACCCTTCCCCGCCCCTGAAAGAAAAAAAATATTTATGTACATTTTGTATTTGCCAGAGGATTTAGTATTGTGCCAGAAGTCCAATCAATATTTTGCTACAGATTCACGTATGTTTATAAGAAAGTAAAAAATGAAAGACGTTTACAACCTTCTGTAACGCCGAGTTAGAGCGCAGCTCTTGAAAAGGAGGGAGAGGTACTTAGGGGAGGTGTACCCCTCCTCCCTCCTTCTCACTTCCTAATCGTCCCTGCTACTCCTCCTCCGCCTCCTCCTCTTAAAGTGTCCCTCCCCTCCTCCTCTCCCCGCGCGTTGCGTTATGGGATATTTCCCATAATGCACCGCACGGTTACGCCGACGGCAACGCGACGCCGTTCAGGCCAGAAATAGGCGCCTAAGAGCTGCGCTTTAAAAAAAAAAGAAAAGAAAACGCAACTGCTAGGAACTTAAATTGAAACATGTGAACGGATGCTTGGAGAAGAGAGTTGCCGGAAGTCACGTGGCTATCGCTCCCTACCCAGTTTTTTTTTCTGTTCCTCCACTTCTCATGCGTGTGAAGCAGATGACGACAATGACAACGTTGTTTGAACCTTTTTTCATGCTCGCACTTATATGTCATTACGCCAGGGCCATCGAAACGTTACTGGGTCACCGCTGCAGAAACAGCTCCCGTAGCAGTGAGGCGTCGATGGTCGTCGCCTTCTCCCCAAGGAGCTGCTTCACTCGATGAGGAAGCTGCGGCGTGAGTGTCCGTTCGGCGAGTTCTTCAGCGGTCAGCAGTTGTTGGAGTCGTATCTCCTCGGAGGCACTGGTCCGTAGTATCGGCTGAGAATTGAGGGTTTTATAGGCGTCCTCCGTTGGCGGTGTGATTAGCAGATTCCGTACCTCGGTGGCAATGGCCGGTGAGAGGCTGGACAACGAGGGGATAGAATTTCGTCGTGTTCGATACAATCCGCCGGGTCACAAAATGGGGCTGGACCTTGACAAATCCATAGCTGCGGGTCCGCCGGCCAAAAGGAAGGCAGCTTGAGGGAGAGTGCGGAGACGCTGCTGACGCTACTGGAAATAGAATCCTCGTTGTCCGGTATGATAGGGTTCGCTTGCGGCTTACGGCTGATGTTCAAAACAAGGTCACTACAATAGTGTTCTGAACTACTCCATTCGTGAAGATAGAATACGAACGCATTCGAATCTCCAGCTCGACACTCGCCCTCCCGCGGCGGAAACGGGAAGCGCTCTAGTGAGGGTCCCCCGATTCTTCTGCTCAGCGGGCACGGCGGAACTGCTCGCGATCATGGCTCGCGAAAGGTCATTTCCCAATTCAAACAACAATCTTCACTGTTCCAACGTAGTGCTACAGCCGGTATGGGATTGTACCTTACTGGAAAAGTTTTAGTATTGAGCATAGAAGCAAACGCAAGCGGTTTGCGTTTGCGTTAGAGTTGCGTGCGACACGTTGTGCGTGCGCGTCATCGCCATGCGCCATCCAAGACCGCAATTTAGGGCTCCACGCACGCGCAGTGTGGAACACGCAAAGCTAACGCAAACGCACAGCGCTTGCGTTCGCTCGTGCACGCAATACTTAAACTCACTACTCTTTCACCGGCTTCCAACGCCAACGAAACGTGCTGCAGTGAGCAGACGTGCAAGCAGGTAGGCGTTCCTTCGAACTGGAAAGGCTGAGATTGGCAAAACGACGGAGCGTAAAAATGAAAGTAACTAAATGGTATGAAAAAATTGGTAATTACAAAAATGTTTTTTATTTTTTTATTTTTGGGCATTTGGTTTGGAAGGATATTGGCGGCGACTTGGGACGTTTTGCCGATCGTTAAAAGTCGCGACATTGATAGCAAAATATACTTTACCCACAATATTGTAATTTTACATGAATTTCTCACATTATGCTGGAATGTTTTCATTGATTTCAGACTATTTTTATTTTTTACTTGGTAATTAAAGTTGCTGCCATTGACACCAGTGATGATAATTAGCACTATTTAGATTGTCATATTTGTTCGCGGGTTTCAAATTAGATCATAAGCAACAAATTATATTAGAGCTTGAAAAATTACGTATTAAAATATCTGAATTTTAATATTTTTAATATTAATACAAATCGCGGCAAGGTATGCCCCCAATTAACGCCAAGATCACGAAAATATGTCATTTAACCATAATAGTCTTTCCAGAAAGGTATCATTTTGCTTTCATTTTAGCATATGAAAAACTCTGACATCGTTATCAAGATAGACAAACAGTCAAACACTAAATGGAATATAAAGTCATATGCGTGACCGCGTTGCTATAAAAAAAAAAAAAAAGCTCACACATACTTTAGCTGTCTGACTCGGATTCTGTCTTTGGATTGTTGCAGTGAGCACAGCGTTTATTAATTTATATGTTTTGTGGACATATTGTAAAAATTTGAACTATATTATTAATCTTCTCGGAGGAATGTTAAACCAATTTATGACATAAATACCCAAAAGCCACTAAAAGGGCCCGCAGTTCATTACTTCCCATCACAATTATCTGAGCGAGAAAAGGCAGCGAGAACGCACAAATATCAGCACTGATTTCTTCAACAACTACAAATAGCCTGGATCGAAATGTATGCCACAAAATAAAGTTTCCGCGAACAACTTCTTCAACTAAGTAATTACGATGTGAGACACATCTTGAGTTATAAAAGAATCCCAAAATTAAGACCTATATCGTTAAATTAAATCCAAAATAGAGGGTTAGTTTCGGTTTCGCTCCAGAATTAAAAACGTTCATCCTTGCGTTAATTTTACGTTAAACACCGTTCTTGTTTTCAGGGTAAAGACGTGACCTACGCTCATAACACCCTAGCTTCCTCGTATTACCAGAAATAATTTGTGTCGCTCGGTGAAGCCAGCACACTAGACAGGCTCAACAGCGGCACGCATTTCCGACCCTCACTATAACCGCCCTTTCAGAAAATGAGTGGCACCACCAATAGTTAGTTCGAGTCGCGAATACCCTTCACAAACAGAAACTACTGCTAATAATCTTTTAGCTAGAGGACCGACATGTGGTTCTTGGCGTGCCGGACGACTACGTCAATCTGTGTCTGTCGTCGGTTTTTTGTCTTCGGAGTCCTCCTCTCCCCGGGGACCCCATTCTCCCATCCCCTTGTTCGGGTCCCCGTCAGCGGAGGAGAGCCGTCGCCTCCTTCTAGCAAAGCCTTACCAGATGGTGTAAGATGGGAATGTTTGTTTTTGTGGAAACGACGTCCCGGGTGGTCGGGAAACAGTTTCCGGCTTTCCTTGTACAATTTTGAGCCACGCTCCCCGCTGCCGCCTTGGACGGTGGAATAGGAAAATCAAAGTACACAGCCAACACTCGTGTTAGATTACAAATTAAACCACCCACAATAAAGTACACTCAAAGAAACTCTGTCCAGAAGAACTGTCGCGCCAATATGGGCTGAAATTCACTCCGCGTGGCGTGCGGTACTATCGAAGCCGTCTGTGGGGTTTTTCTTCAAACGGTGATGCACGCTGAGGTCAAGACTACTCGCCTCCGGCGTCACCACAATGTACTTCCGGGTCGTCTGCTACTGAGGAAGTGCAGGCGACGTTCCTTTGTTTAATCAAACCGCAAAGTTTAGCATGATAGAGCATAAAGCTAGCACAGACTTTCTTAAAGCACTCCCAAC
The DNA here is from genome assembly GCA_037355805.1 of Ixodes ricinus. NCBI lineage: Eukaryota > Metazoa > Arthropoda > Arachnida > Ixodida > Ixodidae > Ixodes > Ixodes ricinus. The sequence continues at coordinate 20,970 of JAZHYW010059708.1, read as the reverse complement.
GGAAACCTGTCTAATGATCACACAATAATGAATCACTATACAGTTTTTTTAACACTTTGCAAATTCACCGCGTAGGCAGCAGAGATTAAGGAATGGTGCCTTACAAAGCCGCTGAACTCTTAAGTTCACCAACTAAGATAGTTACATAATGGAAAAAAACTCTACAAAACATTACGCGGCAATTCTACAAAACAAAGAGTTGATCAAACAAAGGTGTGTCTCTGTAGTTGCCAGAGAGATATTCTAAAAATTGGAGAGTGCTGATAGAAGTGCGTATATATTGGTGAATGATAGAGGTATGAAAAAATTCGTTAGCGACTGTGAATTGTTTAATTCAAGCATACAGGGATTAAAATCGATGTGGGTATGAACCGCACGTAAAGCGTCCTCGAGCCACATGGCACGAGGAGAGCATCTCGCTCGTCGCAGCGGTTATGGTGAACCCTTTCCAATAAAAACGGGAGCTTTGAGAAAATCCGGCGATCGAGGCGTCCATCTGGGCAGTCCTGTCAGAGTTGAGAACTGCCGTCTTAGAAGCAGACAAAAATTAAGTGGAGAGTTGTGCCGCGAGCACCGGAGGGAAGCTGTCTTGGTCTGAGCCTGCAACACCGTTTGCAGAAAAATGCGACAGGCGGCTTTGATAATACCGGGCGCCACGCGGAGCGGCGTATCGGCTCATATAGGCCGCTATAGTTCACTTCCACTTACAACCAGTTAACTAAGGGAACCTTTTCCCTTAGTTAACCCTTCCTTGTTCCTGGTCTTCACAAATTTCTACCCTAAAATCATCATAGTGTAATACGCCAAAAGAACGAGGACGAAAACGAAGTGAGAACTGGACAGGACGCGGCGTAACTTTAAACTTAATGGTTTATTTCGATGACACAAGTTTAATAATATAAAAGCAGGCACACTTGCCAGAGCACAAAGAGGGTAGGTAGGCATGTTGTCTTGCCTTACATTCACAAGATGTTCCACAATCTGAAGAAGGTGGCCCATCGCTTTGACATGCCGGTCGTTTTTTTCTGCACCAAACAAAGTATCTTCGGTGTGTAAAAGCATAAGAAGATTGGGTGAGGAATCGGTTTTGCCGCATGAGTCCTGCCAAAAACGACATGCCACAAAGTTCCGCAAATGCGCCACTAGCGTCACGTACAAAATTACCCTGCCATCCGGTAAGGTGCACGTTGGCCAGACGGGGAGGTGCATCAATGATAGGATGAGAGAGCATGCGTTGGCGATCAAGCAGTCCCCGTCTGGCCACCTAACGGTTCACTGTGACCGTTGCGAATGCGGGCCCAACTCTGGAAAGTGCAGCCCCGTCTTTGGTGACACCTGTGTCATGGGCGATTGCAAAACAAAAGCGGCCAAAGAAATTCACGAAGTCTTCCTGATTAAGTCCTACCACGACAATTCTTGTGTAAGCGCCCCCTCTTTGTCTTTGTCTGATAAAGAATTCTACTATTTGAAGAACCAATGACGCTTGCATTTGAGGGGTGTGTGTTTTTAAACCATATCTTTGTGCTCTGGCAAGTGTGCCTGCTTTTATTTTTTTATAAACTGTGTCATCAAAATAAACCATTCAGTTGAAAGTTACGCCGCGTCCTGTCCAGTTCTCCCTTCGTTTTCGTCCTTGTTGTTTTGGCGTATTACACCATGATGCAAAACCAACTAGCCCAACTAGCCATCCTTATCTAAAATCATGATTGATAGGAGCTGAAATGACTTTACTTCTCACCCAGCCAGGCAGATTTCTGCCGAATATGTTTACTTTCAAATGACCAAGCAACTGAAAGACACCAATCCCCAACAAGAGAAAGTAAAATATCAACTAGAGAGACCATGCAGCCAAGATGGCAATAGCATGCTATCGAATCAGCCTTATCGTGGTTGAAAATTGCCCACCGTTGCTGCACATGCACTGCTTCTGGGCTTATTTGATTGGGTCAAAGACGACAGGCCCAAATAATAGAAACTACAATAGGGAGTTTTAGAATAACGTACGCAATTTTAACGCACGCTAGCGCTACATTTAGCGCATGCGTTGGCGCACGCGACGCAAGAGAGTTTTAGAATATAGTTTCTTCGCCGCGACGCAAAAGCCAAAGCATCTAGCGCTTGCGACGCCACCAAGATACAGTCACAATTTTTATTTCAGAAACAAAATGCTGTAACTTCAGAAAAAACAAGATGTTTGGTCCAGAGTAAATTTTTAGATTTGTTTAAACATGAGAATGCGACGCGAGGGGTCGACCGGTCGTGTCCGCTTGCGTCGCGTCGGCAAGAGAGGTCTCGTGTACTGACGTTCGCACATCGTACCTCCGCCGAAAAATGTTCGGCCGTCGCAAGCATCAAGTTGCCGGTGATCGTTGCCAAACCGAGTACAGTGTCGTCCCATATTGTAAATCGCAGTCGCGAGGATACCGCCGACGTCGCACTCACGTCGCCGCCAAAGCAGCCGCCGACATGGTCCTGGAAGCAGTCATTCTTTAACGCTGCTCGTCTTGGCTTTAGCCAACTTCTAATCACGAATTCTCCCTGGAGGAGCGCAAAGACTCTTTCCGGACGCACGAAATTTCTCAAGAATAATGTGCGCTAAAATAGTGCACGCAAAGCGCAAAACGTGGTTAGCGTTCGGCGCATGCGCAGTAGCGACGACGCTATTCTTTGCGTACGCAAAGCTTTAGCGAGCGCTATTCTAAAACTCCCTAATGATCTTGGGCAGGCGGTAGCGAAGCGTAAATGTGAGTCACTTCGGAGATGCTTCTAAACACAACGAAACAATCAATAGCCTGGTCCCATAACAGTGGCCATGGCACTCTCGTCCTCATGACAATTCTGATTGCTAAATTAGGTTCTTGCGTCGAGGCAAAGCCTCAAGTATATTTAGTTTTGTCGCTTAGTTATTTCAGCTTACGCTACCCACGACTTGAAGAGATTCTTAGCATACTCAAAGACATAAAAGTTGCGATAAAATATGTTGTGTGTTTACTAAATATTACCCGATATCACACACAAAAAGTAGCGCAGTGTAAGACTTTGCACCAATTACGAATTTGAAACTCATTTATATTTGACATTTATTCCATTAATTGATCAGTTAATAAGTGCAATGTGGTGGTTAATACATGTTTTAAAGTAATACAAAATTATTGATATTACACTCTATATTTTGAGAATTTATTTGCTGGGATTCCTATATTCTTAGCAATGCAGGAGCCGAACGTAATAAGGAATCCATATTATTTAATTTTTGTATCTTCCTTGCACTCAAACAAGTGCCACAGGTTGATGTCAGGAGATGACATCAACTGGCCAGCTACTAAATATTTTTGAAGTGATTAGAAAACGTAACATTTGAATTACAATGCAAAAAAATAGATAGATAGTATATCCTCGAAAAATAATTTTACCGCCAAATGTGGCATAGCTCTTAGTCTTAGACTACTTATGCTGTACAAATTTAGTCCGTGCAATGGCCAACCTGCTGACAGTATTCCAAAAATATATAATACAATAAAAAGAATAGTTCTGATAACTTTGGTGGAATGCAAGGCAACCTTCCTTCAACACACTTGAAGTTAAGGAAGGTTTTCTTCATTAACTGCTATATTACGCAAATGTTGAACCGACATTTTACCGGTTCGCATCGGGTTCGGGTTCACGGCCTTCGGTTAGGTTTCGGCTCAGTTCCGATGAGCAAAAATAACGGTTCGAATGAGCTCGAACCAGTTTGCAGCACTAAATTGGTAATATAGTTCCTCGTTGTTTTGACAATGCGCACTATTTCCGCCGTGAAATTAGTATCTATGCAGTATAGCGTTTAGTCGTTCGTACAATCCACTTTTATTTTCGGGTAGAACGAATAGGAAATTGCGTTAATAAACATTGACAAAAATAATAGAAAATCTAGATTAACGTACAAAACGTTGTCTTTATGGTACTAAACATTCATTTGTTTACACCAGTCAGATATATTTTACCTGAATCGAAAGTTTGACACGAAGTGGGGTAGGTCGCCTAATATATCCGTGATTGGTACAACTTCGCCTCGCAGTATTAAAAGTTGAATCGTTAGATGGGCTCCTAAAATAAGGAACTAATTACAGTGCACTAAATCATGGAATGCGCAGACCATCGTGATATATATCGTCAAATATAGCTTACAAAATACGTTTCATATTATATATATGATGGCGACGCAACTGAGCTAAAAGAAATAATATTTTCAAAATTTCACGAAACATTTAGGGCAAGCGCTTTCACTCCGCCATTTATAGAACCACTGAGCGGCAATCATAACGCTTGTTTTTTCAAACCAGTATTGTTTACAATCAGCACCGTTATGCAAGCGAAGAATCATACAGAAAGGATGGATTCAAATTGTCCGCGACAATCTATAGTCATCTCCGTACTAAGAGCGAATGTTACCTAAAATATAGAGTACCCATGAAAACATTATCTTACACAGAATGAACTGGCATTGCCTGGCTGGTGATGACGCTTGTTTATGTTGTCATATCTTCAGTCAGTAATGAATTGTTTTATTATCATACATAATATTTGACTCTATGAAGGTCACATAACCGCTAGAGACCAACACGGGTGATCGATATACTAAAATATGCACTGCTGTTGGGCCGATCTGTAGAAACGTGTTTTTTGTTCGCTGTTTGGCATTGTGAATTGCCGTGTCGCGGGGTATACCAAAAAGAACTTTGTGCTCACATGATAGATCTGAAGGCAAATACATGAAATCCGCGTAGAGTGATGATAAATGGTTTTCATCTAAAGTTTCCAATACACAAAAACATAATTCAAGAAGAAATGAGGAGATGTAGTGATATTCCTACTGACAAAAAAATGGCGCAAAAAAAGACTAAGATTCCTATTATCCTAACATAGATCACATTTGGGAGGCGGCATGTATAAACTCAAAGCTTCGCGAAATACTGCGTCGAAGTCTAACGTTATATATATTGGGTCTTACGAACTCTTTTATGGGCCCTCATTTTACAACGCTGCGCTTTACAAGTCATGCTCTCTAACATTTTATTAGCCTGCCGCAGATCATTGCCTGACTGCTATATATACTGCACAACTTTACAATTTGGACATCACCATTTGCTAGTACCACGAACATCGCATTTTACTAGAAAACTGAACTGTTTAACGTGGTTTCCACGTAATGTCATCGCACAATATGCTGGTGGTCATTGTGATTTGCTCTTGCTGATAAAATCAAATCCGGTGGTGCAAAATGCACGCTGCAGAATGTTCGTGCTCAGTGCAAGCCACGTATTTGTGAAACACAAATTAGTGTTGTGTGGTGCAACGTCTTGAGGAACGGCGCGATCGTCTGCGCTACGAAAACGTTCTTTCTGGAAATAGTGTTTTTAGCAACAAAGTTTCCGGGGCCACGCTATCTGGTATGTGCCGTAGATGTGGGGCGAAGGAACCTTTACAAAAGAGTATGTTTTTAAAACTATCTACGCTCCCCCTTTTATTTTTAATAGTGTAGGACTCCATCCACCATTTGGGGCTGTTAATTCGACGATTACATTTGTGTCACTTGTTAACAGTAATCCTCCATTGTTTTAATTTTGCATCTAAAAACTGTGAACTTTAAACAAACTATGGAAGTGGTCCAAGCTTGGGAAAGGACTTGAGAACGACACACCTCTAATACTCAGAGCGTTTACCAACGTGCGGCTGTCTCTCTGACGCCACTCGGATTTTTTCTTCAGATAGCCCTTCTTCACACACTCTTAGTTCTAACTTTTATATAACCTCGAATTGATGTCGCATTTAGTACTCTCAAAGCTTCTATTCTTGGGGAGAACTTTCCTAGGCATTTCAGCAACAACAAAAACCGGCTCGAGTGCCTCAATGATGTGTACATGTAAAATGTGCCGTGCAATAATTTTATACTTTCAGTAAATGGCCCTAAGATATAATTGCTGACGCTGATAACTTGCAGAAACACCCATTAGTTTTCCTCTCCGGGATATGGCAGATGGAGAAAAATATTGATAAGAAACAGTTTTCCCCTGCTCAACTCGCAATTAGAACAAGCGGCCAGATTCTATGATAATAATCGTATACCGTCAGTCTTCATCATTTCATACGCTGCAGTTGTCAAATCATACAGCAGGGGCTGAGCTTCAAATATTATTACAGTTCGGTTATTCTCATCTCGATGGAACACGAGCTATAACCCGAATATTTGGCGATGCTCACTGTCGTAAACCCGAGCTCTTGACTCGGGCTTATGACAATCGAGTACGTCACGGTATCTCGTGACTCGCGGTGCGAAGATGTGCTGTCATGGGAAATTGCGGTTTCAAAAACGCTAATAAATCGAGTGACTTTCTGAATTGAAGTTGACCGGAAGGAGTGACTTGCATGACGTCACGGGGCCGCATGATTTGACGTTACGTGACAGCATGTCTTGACGCAATTACGTGACGTGACCACCTGATACCTGATTAACTATAATGCCCATAAAAAGCTGCCAGAAAACCCACAATTTTTATAGATCGCAATTCTGTATATGACGATTTGATCAATAATGGGAACACAGCTGCCAATTTTTATTATTATCGCATGTTTATTTTCTGATACTAAAAAACAATTCCGTCAACCGTTTTGAACCGGTTACCGATATATTTTGTCCCGTTCAGCTCCGGTTCTGTTTCAAGATGGCGGGGAAGATTTCGGTTCGGTTCAGTTTCGGTTCGGCTGCAAATGACGGTTCGATTACGGGGTTCGGTTCGGTTATGTTCCGGTTCCACCCCTGGATTGTATGGCTACCATAAAGCACGAAAATCGACAGAGTAGTCAATAAAGGCCGTCTTTCAGTGAACTCCTGTTAGGGCTCTTGCCGTTCATGTCAGCTTAAGCTCCTCAACTGTCCGATGTCTGATGTATCATAAAAACAGAAAAACAGATTAGCTCCAGCCCTCGAAAGATAAAGCGCTCAGGGTTCCTTTCTGCTCAGTTCCACCAGCGCGCAGCTGTAACAAAAAGCGCAAAAAACATTCGCCGTTGTGAGAGCGAACAAGCAATTCGTATCTTTACCACAGGGGTAGAGCAGTGTGGGATCAAAACCGTTTAAAACCGCCGATAAAGAAGTCAGTTTGTCAATTGCGGCCAATATGATTAAATTTGAACTATAAACAAGCACGAGAGGTGTTAGAGAGACCGATGTGCACTTATCCACTTCCTGGAGAGATAGTGAATGTTCTTACAGGGAAGTTTCGTATAAGATCTCATACTTAGCTATGTCAAAACGTTCCCGACCAGAGATGGGAATCGTTGGAAGCTTCGCCATGTTGAATTTGAAATATGGATTGGCTACGGCCTGTGACTTTGCTTGAAAATAACGACTTAAATAGATGGCGACACAGAGCAGCTCGTCAACCGAAGAAACCGAAATACATCTGGTCGTTCGGAAATCGTTTATGGACGATTTCAAATTAATTTTATGCTTGTGCATGTGTGCGTGCGTGCGTGCGTGCGTGCGTGCGTGCCGATATAGGTTAGTGCGCGTGATGTGTATGTGCATGCGTTCATGTGCATGTGTGCACGACCGTGCACATGTGGGCGCGCGCGCGTGGTCATATGTATGTAAGTGTGCGCGCTGAAGCGCGCACGCGTGCATGTCTGGGTGTGTTTGCGTGTCTGTGCGTATGCGTGTGTCTCAAAATGCTCGCGCAATTTGTGGGTGCGTACGCTCAAAAGTTTGCGCTTTTTTATTTTGTTCGCCCTTGTACTTAAGGGGTAACGAAGAAGTAATTTCTCTGCAGGATATTGATTTTCTTATTTTCTTTACGGCAGAAAGAAATGGATTCCTATATATTACGGCGAAATGTTGAGTCTGCATTAAAAATTGAAATAAAAAAATAAAATACATTTACAAGTCTCTGTAACGAGAAATTAAAGCGTCAGATCTTGTGGAAAAGGTGGGGAGGGGAGGGTATTCCCCCTCCTCCTTCGTACCCTCTCCTCTTCACCTTCTCCTCTTCCACCCTTCCTCTCCCCTCCTCCTCTCCCCTACTTCTCATCTTCCCTCCTCCTTCCCTCCCTCCTCCTCCTCCTTCTCTGTACCTTCCCCTTCACCTCCTCCGCACGTGACGTCAATTTTCCAGCTAAATTTAGTGGAGAATCGAAATTTCAGTTGAGGTCATGTTGACGTCAAGTTCCAACTAAATCTAGCGAAGAAACTGCATTTTTTCATAAGTGACTTGACACCAAGTCATGTGACGTAATTTTCTCCGCTAAATTTAGCGGGGAAACTGAATTCGTGTTGAGGTCACGTGGCGTGATTTTTCCTGCTCAGTTTAGCGCGGTTACCCCGACGCTGACGGCGACGCCGCGAAACTCGGAAACGAGCGCTTAAGTGCTGTGCTCTAAATATGTGAAATTAGAGAGCAGCTCTTAAGAAGGAGGGGGGTAGGATACGGATGGAAGGGTATACACCCTCCTCCTCCATAGCCTTTGGGAATGAGATTAAAGAGATTTTACAAACAGATATTTTGCAAATCTCTGTAATGCGAAATTAGAGAGCACCTCTCAGGAAGGAGGTTGGTAGGATACGGAGGGGAGGGTATGCACCCCCTCCTCCTCCACAGCTTTTCCTCATCCCCTTCTCTTTCCTCCTCGTCCTGTCCTCCTCCTCTCCCCTTCCTCTCCCCTTGCTTCTCCCCTTCCTCTTCCCCTCATCCTCTAGTCTCCTCCTCCTGCGTACCCTCCCATCCTCCTCCTTCATAGCCTCCCCTCCTCCTCCTCCGTACCCTACCCTCCTCCTTCTCTATACCCTCCTTTCGTCCCATACTTCCCCGCTAAATTTAGCTAAAAATTGGCGCCACGTGACCTCAACACCAATTCAGTTTTCCTACTAAATTGAGCGGGGAAAATGATGTCACAAGAGTTGCTGTCACGTCACCTATGTACATATTCAGTTTCTCCGCTAGATTTAACGGGAATATTCACGTCACGTGACCACAACATTAATTTAATTCCCCACTAAATTTAGCGGGGAATTGAATTGATTTTGAGGTCACGTAACGTCAATTTTACAGCTAAATCTAGAAAAGTAACTGAATTTGTCCGCAAAATCTACCGGAGAAACTGAATTTTCCAGGCTAAATTTAGCGGCGAATTCAATTGGTGGTGAGGTCACGTGACGTTAATTATCCACCTAAATTTAGCGAGGTTACGCCGACGCCAGCGCCGACGCCGGGAAACCCGGCAACTGGAGCCAAAGATTCGCGCTCTAAAATAGAAAGACGTTTACAAATCGCTATAATGCGAAAGTAAAGCGCAGCTCTTGGGGTATTTTGATTTTGCGATATACCGAGCTAAAACAATTAAGGAAGATATATATATATGTACAAATATAAACCTGGTACTCCTACCTCCATAATATAAATTATATAAATGTATATACATTAATTATTTATAAGATTAATATTTCTATATAAGAATGAGGAGGATGAGGGTTGTCCTTCTCCCCGTCCTCCTCCTCCTCCATAATCTCCCCTCCTTCCACAGTTTACCCGCTAAATTTATCTGAACAATTGACGGCACATCACCTCAACCCCAATTCAGTTTCTCCGCTAAATTTAGCGGGGGAAATGGCGTCACATGACATTGTGTCACGTCACCAGTGAACAAATTCAGTTTGTCCGCTAGATTTAACGGGAAAATTAACGTCACGTGACCTCAACGCCAATTCAATTCCCCGCTAAATATAGCGGGGAAACCGAATTAGTGTTGAGATTATGTGACGTCAGTTGTACCGCTAAATTTAGCGGCGGAACTGAATCCGTAGTGTTGCATTATGGGACGTCACAGACCTGCTCCCAATTCAGTGTTTTCGCTAAATTTAGCGGGCAATTGAATCGGAGTATATTTTTTTGACGTGTCATAATGCAACGCGCACGCTTACGACAACGGCGATGCCGACGCCGCGAAACACGGGAACGGGTGCCTAAGTGCTGCGCTCTAAATTCGTGTTTAAAACATTAATTTGGCTTGTGATAAACACCAGGACACACTAGATGACCTTATGTGCGCACCAAGACGCGCTAGACTCTTGCTGAGTGCTCACCAAAACACACTAAGCTTGTCTGTTTGACCCACTAGTGTACATTATCTGGTGTGGTGTGTACACAAAAGCACACTAAGCTGCTCTGACGTGCGTACCAGGTAGTGTGCGGACCAAAACACCCTTAGTCTGCCAGCTGTGCACACAGGACACGATGGTCGATTGTGGTATGCACAACAAATTACACTAAGATGTTTGATGTGCCAAAAAGTATACGTTAGAAACGTTTGGTGTTTACAAGAGAAACCACGAAAACACACCAAAAGAACACTGACGTAGTCTGTATAATTTAGATTCCAAGCATCCACTAAAATTTCTGCTTAATAATGGACACGCTTGTGATCGAAGTGAGCACCGAATAATGTCAGAGATCCACGAAGAAGTAGCTTCATCTCGGTGGAGTCGAAGGTGCAAATGGTGTTCCCGAAAAGTATTCGATCGCAGATACCGACAGCCTTGTGTCGCGAACAACTGCACACGCGACCTAGAATCAGACTTGAACGATTCCTCCGTCTGAACCATATAACGGCTGAGGCGCGCGATTACGCAAATACACTCTCTACAGAGAGATCTTGCGATCTTTGATCCAGCTGCAACGGTAACATGAGCGGACCGCGCATATGGCACATCTTTCGAAATTGGCAGGGCAAAGCCAAGAGACGCACCGCAGCGCAGACAGCGGCACTACGCATCCGAATCTCGCAGGAGCGGCTGGCGCTCCAGGCTGGGCGGTGTTCTTCCCGCAGCCTGCGACATCACCGGATCCCACCATATACTCCCGAGACTCCGCGACACCGACCCAGATGATCGGAGATTTACAGGCATTGGATCTCCAAGCGCCGGAGCAGGTCGACATGGACCAACCGTTTTGAATGGCCGAACTTCACGCAGCTTTAGCAAGTGCGAACACCCGCAGCGCATTTGGTCCAGACCTGGTAACCATCTCGGAACTGCTCAACCTCCCTGAACTCCACCTCCAGCTTCTCCTTGACGCGATCAACGAGATTGGACGACGGGCGACTTCCCGAGCTCCTGGCGCGAATTCCTAGTGATACCGATCCCAAAGCCGGGCAAGCCACTAAATGAGCTCACTAACCTCCGGCCAATTTTCCTTACCAGCAACCTGTGTAAACTCACTGAACGTATGGTCCTCGAGCGGCTCATGTGGCATCTCGAGAGGAACTCCCCGCTTCACCCACATCAAATCGGATTCCGCCACGGGATGAGCACGCAAGACGTTCTCCTTATGTTGCGCCGCCACGTCCTTGACGCCTGCTAGAAAGTGCAGACGAGAACGGTGGTGGCGGTGGACGTTCACAAGGCCTTCGACACCGTCCTTCACAAGGCGGTCATCGGGAGCGCAGAGCTTGCCGGAGTGTGCGGCCACCTTCTCAATTTCGTTAAGAGTTTCCTGAACGACCGAACGTACAAGATCAAAGCCGGTGGCTACATCGCACCCGCACAACCGAGCACGACCGGGTACCGCAGAGCGCGGTCCTCTCGCCCGCCCTCTTCAACCTGGTCATGGCAAGACTTCCCCCACTCTTTGAAGCGGTTCCGTAGCTGCACTTCGCCGTATACGGCGATGGTGTCACCATCTGGGCAACGACAGGATTGGCGGGCGAACTGGAGCACACGCTTCAGCTTGGCCTCGACGTCATACAGGGCTTTCTTCGGAATGTGGGCATGACCGCCTCGGCCGAGAAGACCAAATACGTCGTGGTTCTCAACCGGCCCCACAGGAAGACCGAAGCGGTCCGCAACCAAATCGCTCTCAGCACTGCCGGCCAAAGGATACGGCGAAAACACTCCATTCAGAGCCTGGGCGCCTACATAGATCAAGGTGGGGAAGGCACCACGTGGGTGACGAAAGTCGCCTTGCAGTGCAGATACCTTCTCCGCCTCAATCCGTAGAATCACAGACCTCCAGTGGGGCACGCGGGAGGGAGAAACGCTGCCAGCTTGTTACGGCGCTGCTTGAATCCCGTATCTTCTACGGCTATAACTATCACGTCTTCACGCCCAGGCAGGCTGCAGCAACTCGAGAAACTCAATCGCGAAGCCATTCGCATCGTTACCGGACTGCCTAAGCAGACGCCCCTCCGAGAGCTGTACGCACACGGCGGTATGAACCTCCTGTTGGAACTCGCTTAACAGGCGCTCCTCGCCCAGAGAGACCGCCTCAGCAGCCTCGACAGCTGGGGTTTGCATATTGGAAGAGCTCCGCATGTGTCCCAGTCTGAACGTCCGCCCGGCAGACGCGCACTCACCCCTCCGTGGGCTGCTCCGGTCACGCTTATACCGACGGAATACCCCTCCACACAAAACATGGGACCTGGACCAAGCAACTCGGAGCGACGCAAACGCTTTGCCAGAGCGCACACATGTAGCGTCGCGCACAAATCACCGCCTACGCACACCATCATTTACACTGACATGGCGGAGGCTTTGCTGTCGACTGCCGGCGACGACCGCGAAGGAGGACACAACCCCGAAGTACGTCCAGGCGGTCGCGTGAGTCGACACCATCCTGGCATCCCGAACGCGCCTGCATTTTCGACCACTGAAGACGTCGACACTACGCACAGCGGAACTGAAGGCACTCCTCCGAGCATCCCAGTGGGTTCTTCAAACTTTTGCACCAACAGACATCCCACACAGGCTCCTACTGTTCACCGACCCGACCCACGCGTACGAAACTTGTAGACGAGCGAGCGGGAGCCCTTCAACGTACACGGGAATAGTCGGCGATTTGCTCGCCGCGCTTCCGAGAACTCCGAGACAAGCTCAACATTCAAGCTACTACTTTTTGGGTGCCCGCGCATGCTGGCATCGCATGGCAACAAGTGGTCCCAAAGCGAGGCACGAGCAGCAGTTCGCCAGATGGCATCCGCGCCGAACGCATTTCAGCTCATTTAGCCGAAGCAGCCATTCTAGCTGCTTTGCCGTCAAGGAAAGAGCTAAACAGCGAAGGCGAAGAACCCTACGGCACCTCCGTGAGGAACGGGATGAGCGCCCGGACGAACAGTTGCGTCCCGTTCCTCCGATCCCGAATGACCTACCGAGGAGCACTCCAGACCCTCGTGCGCCGCCTCGGGACCAACACTGTTCTATCCCCGGCGCTGTGCCATAAGTTCCTTCAGCGACGACCCCGACGAGGGGCGTGTCGTCGGTGCCGAAGGATCGCGACGGCTGCCCATGTTGTCTGGGAGTGCGAGCGCTACGCTCGCCTTCGGAAAAACGAAGCTCGAGGAACTCCCAGACGAAATCCGTCCGGCGACGTATTTCGATTGGATTCTGCCCACCAGTCGTGGCAAGGCGATCGCCTCCCTGCTGTGGACAAAGCTGGCGGAGTTCGTCTACGACGACGACGGCCCCGTTGGACGACTTTGCAGCTTTGCAGCAGCCGAAACGCGGGGTCCAACAGCCACCCAGACCGCCGTGACGGCAATGGCGGATCCTTAGGCCCGCACTGATGCAGACCTACGAAGTGCACTAGGTGTGTGTATAGTATATATCAGGGGTGGCAAGCTGCGGCTCTTCGCGTGTTGATGCGGCTCGCGGCTCTCTCCCCTATCCTCCCCTCCCCACACGCACACGCACACCCGCCTCCCGGTCCCACGAGCACTTGAACGCGTTTGAAATCGAAACACAGAGTTGCGGTTTGGTAGTCTTGTGCTACTGCTACCTTACGTACAGTTGGACTGCTTTTGACTCGAATAGATCCGAAAGTAGTTCGAGTTTCGTTCATTGCTCTAGACAAAAAGTTTGCCCCCCCCCCCCCGCGGCTCTTAAAAGTTTCGTGGTTTTGTTAGCGACTCTTAGGCCGGATCAGCCTGGCCACCCCTAGTATATATAGAGGCCCAAGGCAAAATACACCAGGCCGACAGCTGGTGTGACTTGATGTAACACCAGACTTTTCCACAGATGTGATTTGGGACATTTTCACACCAGCAATCTGGTGTTCTGGTGTGATACCCAAAATCTGGTGTGCTTGTGTGACATCAGCAATCTGGTGTTCTGGTGTGACACCAGCAATCTGGTGTGACATCAGGTTTTGTTGTGGTGTGATGCCAGAGCACCTGGTGACTGGGTGTTGCTTTACTCACAGAAAAGGGTACAATGATAAGTTTGTCGATAACGCTGATGTCGTAATTACTTTATTCAAAAAAGCAAAAAGCACAACAGTAAAGCTTTCGAAGCTTTACAGTTGTAGAGGATTTGGCCGTGATCAACTGAAGCTTGTCCGGGGCCATTGCCCTGCGTCGAAGGACCGGACGCCCTGTCGTGCTGCAATTCTTGGCCTGACGCCGCAGGGTCTCCCTCGACCACCAGGACGGGAGGAAACGAGGCACCACGTCGGGGGAAGGGGCGTCGCACAAACTTACCAAACACGCTCGCGGACGGGGGAAAAGTCAACAAGAATACAACACTGGTGTCACATCAAACTGCTTAATGTGCACTCCAGGCTGCCTGGTGGGCACATGAGCCCGTGTGGTGTGACACCAGACTCTCTTGGTGTGCCCACCAGGCTGGTGTGCGGGCACACCAGCATTTCTGGTGGCGCACAGCAGGCTGTTGTGCTCGCTGGTGTGCTCGATACCCCAGCAATGCTGGTGGGCACACCAGATCTTCTGATGTCACACCAGGATTCTCTGACGTCACACCAGGAATGCCTGGTGTGTTTTTCATTAGGGGGTGTTCTATCGAAGGTCGGACAAATTCGATATTGCGAAAACTACACGTCGCAACAAAAAAGACTAGTGTCGTTTTGGTCCTGGGCCCGGGGCCAATTTAGGAAAATTATGAAAGACCGGGATAATCAGGTTGTGAATGATTTTCGCGTAATTGACTTTTTAATATTGTATTTATGGGACAGGGTTTCAATTAGAAAATTGCTCAGCATCATAAAAAGAACACTAAATCAACAAATTGCACAACGATAGATTGCACGCAAAGCATTTTACGGCTTTCTGAAAAACCGCACAAATTCAACAGGTTTTAAGTTTCGGTTTGCTTTCGGAGCGCATCTCGGCCCCGGCGGCACCGCGCCCCGTGAAGAAATAGTGACACCAGCCTCTGCTGCGTCGCGCGATGACAGAGCAGCAGATGTTGGTTGCAGTGTCTCTACACGGGGCGCGGTGCCGTCGGGGCCGAGATGCGCTCCGATAGCAAACCGAAACTTAATAACCCGTCGAATTTGTGCGGTTTTTCAGAAAGCCGTAAAATACTTCAGGCGCCTTCTATCGTTCTGCAATATTCTTGATTTAGGGTTTTCGATGATGCTGATCAATATTCTAATGGAAACCATGCCCTTAAACACAATTGAAAAAAAATTAATTACACAAAAGTAATTAACAATCTCATTATCCTGGACTTCAATAATTTTCCTACATAGGCTCTTGGCCCAGGACCAAAACGACACAAGTTTTTTTTTGTTGCGAAGTGTAGGTTTTGCAATGTCGAATTTGTCCCCTTTCGTGAAACACAATGTATACAGTATATACTGTATACATATAGAACAGGGCAATAAAGAACGTTCTAACAACAAGTCCAACCTTCAGTATTTTTTGAGGTTTTATTACAAAGTGTCAGGACCAATGCGCCTTTGAATTTGAAGTGCGGAACCTTATAAAACAATTAAAAGTTAAATTCGTCAAATAGAACACTGAGCAGATGACTGAAGAATTGTGCGAAATATGCATCATAAACTTCCGCGACGATTGTTTCGTTCTGAAGGTGCAGTATGCGGTTGCAGATATTAGAAAGTTATAAAGCTTTAACACAAACGAATCGGGCGCAACTATATGTTTTCTTCTGGAACTATTTGGAGCACATGCAAGAACTTGTCGTGCAAATTTCCTTGTATCATGACTCCTATCCATTGCTGCTGGAGTGCCTTCATAGGATAGCGATGGTAGTTTATATTACAATTTACTTAGGTGAACTATGTGCTATTCACCACAAAGCAGTTTTTGCCCTTATAACACATATTAAAACCAGATGATAGAGAAAACGAATATCTGACGAAGTAAAGATTTTATTGCGAGAGTTTCCCGTTCATCTCCCCATCACTTCTGATGATAAGGGTGGATGGATAGATAGATGGATGGAAGCAAAAAAATAAAATAAACATCACTTCCCGCCTTCTGACTCCTATGATAGAGTTGACAGTTTTCCTCTGGTAAAACTTAGTCGGGGTTACCCCTACAAGGTCCGACCGGGAGAGAGGTTCGAGACATTGCGCCGGAGCCACGCAGACGGAGTCCGAATTTTTCTTTTTCCCGCGTATCCCCTGCTGTGATAATTACTTGTATGTCATTCAGTTCTTCCAAGATAACTTGCACTAGTTTTTTATTCTCCTCTTTGTTATTAAAGTGCACGTATCATCCATTATTCAATTCTCGTTTGTAAATCCCAGCGCTTCAGTTAGGGCAGGTGAGTATTTTTAGTTTACAAAGTAAAATGTCGTTTTCCGGAATTAAGATTTGCGTTGATATTTCAGAACTTATTTTCAGAAAATATTTTAACTGAGAGTTTTTGAGGAAATTTTCGGTTGGGATTGCGGATACTCAACTCAATTGAAAAAAGGCATCTCAATAGGCAAGGTTCTGCTGAGGAATGTGTCTTTTACGATTAATGTCACTTTACCATCTAAAGTACTTTCGTAATACAGTTCTTTTCACACGTGATCAAAATTAATTTTTTCAGAGCATTCATAAGATAAAGCCCGTGCTTTTCGGTTCTCAATTGATAGTTTTTTTCTTCTGTGGTTTGTATTGATAATTATACATTAAGAAGTGACAAAAAGACTTTAAAGTAGACTAATTTAAGTTCAATAATATTTTGTTTTCTATTGGAAAAGGAAAGTAATGGCAAGTAACTCAAGTTCAAATGTATTACTCTTACATGGGAAGCAATTTGAATTAGTTCGTTATAAAATACGCTACTCCGAGTGCTCGGTTGAATACCGTCACCGATTCCAGGTGCAAAAATCCCCCGACCATAATTTGTTATGTATCAAATACCTCCCTAGAGATAAACTTTTATTCAGGGGAAGATATTTTAATAACATACCAAGCATTCTCAACAAAACAAATTCAACTAATAGGTTGTAACTTAAATTTGAAACTCAGAATAGTGGGTAGAGTTACTTAAGATCCGAAGGTCATAGAAAATTGCATTATTAACAAGGTCCAATGTTATCCTTGTTCAGGTGGAATCTAACAATTAGGTTAACAAAGCCAAAGGCTCGTGCTCTTGTAAAAATACTTTTGTACACTTATGATAACACCAATCTCGTCCAGACTTCTACAGATGTACTTTGAAGCTCTTAATATTTCAGGAGAGAACCGTTCAAAAACCAAATTGATCTTAAGTAGTCCAAAATAAACATATACCTAACTTCACTTGATCTTAGTGACTCCAAAAGTTTGCAGTGGTTTCCGTCCTCAATATGTTATTACACAAACACCACAATTAGATGTACACATTATAGTTTAGTCTCTGTGGGCATTTAATACAAATCAACATATGTTTCCAGATTTTCATAAAAAGAATCTGTGTATTCCACGTCGCAAAGATTCTCGTTCAGTATTTAGATTTGAAGCTCTATTAAACCTTATTTTAAAGTATGCTGCTATTGTTTTAGAGCCAGTAATACCTTTATCAGGCACTCAAACGTTTGGGATACATATTATTATTGTCTTAATTTGTTAGTATTATTCTAGTCACAATATGAACTGAGAAACAAAAAGGTTCTGAGCAAATTAAATCAATGCAGATTTTCCTCCTTAGCACACTACATGAAACAAATTCCAGAAAGCAACATATATGATTTTACTATTATTCAGCCGGTGAGATTTGTGAGATTAGAGCAGACGGATTGTGATATTGGAGCTCGCGGAACGTGTTGCAAATTTCAATATAATGTTTTCTGATTCGGTTTCATCTCGCCCCTCTTATCAGATTCACTTTAAGGAGTTATTTAAACCATAAACAAGCACTTCATCCTTAATTCCGATCACTGTGAACATATGGCATTGTAAGTAATTATTTTTGTAATTTCGACTTAATACTTATGCAAGGATATCTAAAACAATGTTGGTCACTTAATGGAGATATACGTCGAAAAGCTGTACAAGTTGAGTGGCGCACACGGTACATGACATTCTGAATCAGAACCAACTAGGCCAAGTCGCAGACGTAATACACAATCGCACCACACGTTCCAATTTCAATGCAACCGGAGAGAGAAGTCTAACTTTTGCTTCCTCGACACACGCTACCTTTCTCCCGGCGTTGGATGGAGGACCTGACATAGTCATATGTAGTGTACTTAGCAATCAAATTTGTTTGGGTGGTAAATATTTCAGGAACGTCATTTATTAAAGACAACTGCGCTACATGGCCGAAGTGTAAAGCAGTCAGAAGGTTCAGTACGCGTTTTACAAATTAGCAATCTGCTCTTTTTCTCAAGACGTTTTATTTATTTATTTTTTATTTATTTATTCTTTTTTATTTATATTGACCGACCCACAAACAGCTAGCTGCCTTCTTGTTGTACACCTATCAATGTCTAACAGTAGTCAAATTAATCTGATGCGATAAAAAATTGAGTTAGTACAAAAAAATGGCTGCAAGATACTTTGTAACTTTACGCTGCTTGGGTGATTACAGAAAAGATCGACCAAAGGGTGGCTGGTCGACATTTTTAAATCAACTGATGTTTTTATATGCAATTGTCTAGTGTCTGGTTAAAACAAATCCACACCTTGTTTTCACCAGAAGAAATATTTGGGGACAGGCAAAATCATAAGGCATGAAGAGGTGGACAGGTTGCATTAACGCGCACTGATGGAGGGGGCACGTTTGAGAGTGAATAAATAAAATGATAACATTAGAATAATTCTAATAATTTTTAGACGAAGACTATGGTTCAACTTGCTTGTAATATAAAGTAATATTATTTATTTATATTTTTTTTAATTTTTTAGAAAATTTCCAACCATGCCTGCTCGAACAACGAATGGCAAAATTTGGAGGCCTGTATCTCATGAAATAATTTAATCATTATTCAATATTTTGAAGCTAATATTCTACTTATTTATGGCTAGTACTCAAAAAATGAATAAGGTATCTGAGTGATACGAAAAGCAGCTGCATGCAACGCGGGAGCATTGTATTTCACTTTGACTTTGCTAAAAACTGGACCATCGTGCTTCCTGACAAAGTTAAAGCATACCACTGAAGAAAAAAGATTTACGATATTTACATGTGTAGGTACGTCAAGAAAATCTACAAACAGCTTTGCTATCATCAGTGAGCATCTGTGTGACGCCACCGCTCACCCGTGCTTGGTTCTAGAAAAAGTGAAAGAGTGAGTTGAAGACAACGTTGCGGTATACTCGCACGTGACGTACGTTAGTATCAGGCTGCCGGAGTTTTTAAGAATTGCTACCAGCTTCACCGGTTTGCACAGAACGATTGCGCACAAGCACAGCGGTTATTTTCTGCATCTGGACATGGGAAAATGCATGCGATGGAGTTGGCGGACTCGTGAAGCAGCAGGCTACGCTGAACAACCTGAAAAAACGTTCAATAAGCGCAATTCAGACGGCCAGGAGAATGGTGAGAAACTTTGAGAAACTGGGTGCATCTTGCGTATCTGGACAAAAATGAGCTTGTTCGGTATTGTCAACAAAAAAAAAAAGAGTGGCTAACGGTGCGCGCCTTTCCTGGCATTCAGTTTTGACACGCGTCGCGGCTGTGCAAGTCATTAACAGAAGAAACCTGTGACATATATGTTGCACGGACAGTCGTATCAGGTTACAACAAACATTATTAAATAGGTACATCGAGGAAAGCCTTAGTGGAAAGGGCCGAATTTGATGCCCCGAGGACTGCCCATTTTGAATGCAGGGTTATCTTATTTATCACAGTTTTCTTCGCGGGTTACTTAACCTACTATCTTACTTGGTGGTAGCTTATAATCTTTATCTGATCACCATATAACAATCACGAAACGTTATCGCCGCGCAGGAAAAAATATCTCGGCTTGCCACCACCCATTCGTACACCGAGAGTATCGAAACTCCTACAGTCAGGTGCGGCGGCACCGCTCACCTGAAATGGTTTGTCCCCTGAAAAACATAGCTAACCTAAACAATTTTAGTATTCTATCTTTATTTTTGTGTGTCAAAGTAAAGTTGTTTCTTTTATTTTAAATATAAATTATACCGGAAAGTATAACTTCACACTGCATCTTTTCTCGAATCACTAGTCTCCAATATGATACCTCTTTTTACACGGTATGTAAAATGCTGTATATAGTTTCTTTTCACTTTTAGTGTGTGACCGATTGCTATAATTGTTAGTGACCTCAGTTGAATAAAAATATATGGAGTATGTATGTTAGTTTCCTAAAACTGGAACTCAGAGTCACGTCTCGTATAGGGCACTGCTAAGTGTAGGCTTTGAAAAAGGACCCTTCTTTGAAGAGTTCCGTCTTCTTTCTCAATAAATTATTGCAACATGTTTTAATTAGAAATGAATGCCGAAATAGAGTATGACAGGGTAACCAAATCTTTAAAAAAATCGATGGTAGTGTTGTTCTTTTTATTTGCGTCGAAAGTTTTCATTGTTAGATGTTTTTCCCATGTTTGCCTAAATATATCCCGACAATCGTATCACTGGCATACCTTATTTTTTTTAATTTATAGCCATGTATAAGTTTGAATACTACCTGCAATGTATATGATAGTGATTCAATTATTTCATGAGATACAGGCCTCCCAATTCGGCCATTTGTCGTTCGAGCATGCATTTTTGGCAATTTTTAGAAAAATAAATAAAAATTA
>JAZHYW010059707.1:0-17100 GCA_037355805.1 Ixodes ricinus | reverse complement strand
CAGCGGCCTTCGTTCCATTACGTATTCTTCACCCGATGAATACGTCAGAAAAACGGCTTGTCCTGGATGCAGTGACCGTTCGGAGACTGACGGATGGTTCTATCTGCCTCGTACGTGCAGCTTCCGTCTTCTTAGTTCAAACGCACCGCGGCACTGCCGAGGCACTCTCAAGTGCCACTCAATCATGGAGACCTTAACCAAAAGAACAAGGCTGTACGAGGAAGACGCAAAAGTGGACACCGCAAACTTCCGCCGGAAACGGTGGCTGCCGCGGCTCGGGTAATAAGCGGCGTGACAAATACACACAAACCCATCTGTGTCAAGTAATTTTTTTTTTCTTTTCCTTCTATCTTTCTTGGAGGCGATCGCCGCATAGAACTCGTCAAGACAGCACGGAAACTGAGTACATTCGCACGACGCCGAGACAACGCATATGGTGACGTCAGCAGTTCTCGTTGACGGCGTCACCAGGCCGAAGCTGTGGCTCATGGTTGCGGAACAGGGCACGCGCAGATACCTCGTTCCTCGAAAAAGAAACGGGTTCCTGCACACGCAGAGGAGTGCCCACCAGAACAACGTGTACGTGTGAAGGGCGTTCCGTGGAGGATGTCAAGCGGTTCAACGTCCTTCCTTCGCCCACAGCTCGCATTCTGTCGCATGTCTGCATGCAGCGGCGACAGCCTCCTTTTGATGTATGTTACAGTCGACTCCGCCCGTCGTCACGCCGTCCATAGTAACATTTCGTCCGATTCTCCGGGTACCATATTTCTTGGATTATCCTCTGGCACCAAAGACTTCCGGCATACGTATTTACTCCATTTTCTGTGGTGCGTTGCGACCGGGATGTTACATCGTTTTTGTGTTCGTTTTATTCTCTAGAAATTGTCATTTACCTCAATTCAAAAAGTAACATAAAAAATACACTTTCTACGGAACAGAAGCACAAAAATATAGACGCACGAAAAAGACAAACAAAGAACTTCAACAAGCCAGGAAGTTTTTCTAGAAAGAGGGGAATCATCATCAATAGACACGCCGAAAGGACTGCATATAACAGGAAGCAATTATATTCCCCTCCCTCCAGAAGCTGTCTATGCAGTGGAACAAGCGGCATTTCAATGGAGGTGACCTTGTACCCTCGATCGCATGAGCTCCTGCGTGAATGTTGCTCCCCACGCAACGGACTCGGAACGCCAATTATATTATAGTCTTGAACCAGCCTTAGCACAGCGCAATAATCATGCATTTTTCGGTGCAAAAAAAACAAAAAAAAAACATTTCATTTCATTTGTCATTGCGTGACTGGTGAAGCATGATACGGATCGCCCTTCACGTTGCCTGCAGTGATCGATGTACCGAGTGGAAATAAATCACTTCCTGTTTTCGAGGTGTCATTTGTGTCAAATGCACTTGCGCGCAAATTCGAAGCTATGCGTCACGGCTCCAGCTCGATTACATGCTCGTGGCCTTACGACGATTTTTACTAAACGCGCCAGGGCTCGAATTTGTCTCACCCGACTGAAAAGTGCAGTTCTCTCCCGGAAGTTGTATAGCTGCGCCCAAAAGCGCCGCGTACACGCGTTTGCGGCTAGCCACCCTTCAGAAGCTGGTCCAATGTGGGTGGCAAAATCTGCATCATACAAAAGGCAGTCTGAGGACGCTGTCTCAGGCTGTCTGACGGTCCGATTGGTCGCACAAAAACTCTCTGCAGACATTATCGAAGCATGCATGAAGCCAACATGATTCTGAGATGCTTGAGGCGTGTCCCGCCGATTACTTTGTCATCATGTCCGGAGCGAACACACAGTCTTTTGTCTGATGTATCAGCAATGCGAGTGCGGCTTGAGGTACCACTCCGGAGTCCGGCAGCCTTGAGGCACGCCCTACCAAGTATCAGATGATCTACACACACCATCAGCAAGATGGCGGCGCCCAGATGCTGTAGCTTGCGGACGTATACGTATACGCCGATGCTATAGCATTAACTTTCCAGCAAGGCATACCGTAGCCGAGCGACACGCGGCCTTAGACGACCGAACCGTCATGAGGAGCCACGTTGCCGTCGAAATCGTGTGTCTTGGATGGGCGTTTGTTGCTCTTCGTCTCGGGCTTCGTTCTTGCCGACGATGGTTCTCGCAGTCGTGCGTTTCCTTGCCCTCGCCCCGCAAAGACTGCGCGGCAGTGCTGACCTGGTTTGTAGAGTCGCCGTGTGCTCTCGTGTCCGGCCGGGAGGATCAACACGCAAAAAGGCGGGATCCTGACGAGGCGTCGGCGGATGGAGGGACAGGAGAGGCTACACTTGAAACGTTTCTCCGGTGAGAGTGAACTCGTTTCGCCGTACTGCGTAAAATGATTGCTTTGTGTGTTTGTTTAGACAGCGGGAAAATATATTCACGCCTAAAGAGCGTCGGCAGGTGTCTCCGCTGGAGATGAGAATTTGGCCAGTGCAGCACCACTGATAACCTGTGGACGTGCTTTACACAGGGGGGGTGTACACGGCCGCTACACCGGTATCTGATACTCATCTAGATCGAAACGGGCAGGGGTGAGGATTCGACCCAGGGCGGGCTTGCAAGAAACAGTGTCTTAGCTAAGATTATGTTAAAGGGGCGATGCAACAATTTTTGTACTTTCCGCAAATACCGCTTAAAACGGATCCCTGACGTTAATGACCTATGAAACACGCGTTCGTTTTTCACCCCACGCAATAGAAGTCCCAGAAAAAAACTTAAGAAAAACGAGCAGCGTTCACCCCCTCAACTCGCAGCCAGAACAAGCGGCCACGTGATCTGGAGCGGATTATATGCCGCCGATGTTGCTCATAGCCACGCGCTGGGGTTGGCAAAGCACAGGACACGCGCTGAGTTCCAGGCATTGTTATGGCTCGGCTATTGTCGTCGTTGCAGCGATTGGACACGGGCCACTACCCGAATGCTTCTCGAGCTAGTAATTATCACGAGCCCAAATCGAGTGCCCACGCAATGCTCGGGTCCAATCTATGAACCGCATTCAAATATCGTCATTGGAGTGTACTGTGATCCCCACGTTACGTCATCAAATTTTGCAAAGGAGAGATTGAATGAAAATGATCGATTTTGTCCATGAAATTACACCGCAACAAAGGAGTTTCTTGGCCAGTGGCGTTGCGTGTGAGTATCCTTGAGTCCCAGGTGTGCCAGTAAGCTCGTGTAAAGAGAAAACATTCCAATAGACCCTTTTCAAAAGTCAGAGTCACCTTGTGGCAGTCCCAAGAGCCTTAATATTGCCGCTCTAATGGCGGTGATAGGAGATCGTGCTCTGCTAAATCAAGCACCCTCGATTTCGTGAGTCGAAGGTGACGTAAAAGAACCAACACCTTTTGCCCTTTCTGCTCTATGCTTTCGAAGACGTTCGCATTTTCTGGTGTGGAGATGCTGTGTAGTGCCGCCATTAGAGCGTCGGTTTGGCTCTGCACAGGGTGGGTAGACTGACTTTCGGGAAGGGTCTATTGAGTATCGTTGCACTAGAGCCACTCGATATGGCAGCGTAGCTGCCAGAGTAGCGCCACGCTTTTCCTGTGCCGCCTCTCACCGTGATTGGTCACACGCGGTACCATAGCAACGAGCTGAGCTGGCTCGGTTTCCTTAGCAACCGAGTGACTGCTCGTCACGTGACCTCGCAAGAGCCGTGATGTCACCGGTAAGATGGCAGCGCCCAGAGCTGGTGGATACGAGTTTGTTCGGTGCGCGGTAGTCGTAATGTGCCGCTGCTTGCCGACGATTTCGGACTTCTTCGTGCTCTCTGACACAGGTATAACGTGAAGATCTGAAAGAATGAGACCTTATACCTTTTCTGTGCAGGATCGCTCTGGATATTAGCACCTGTGCGACAGCATCAGTCATATCGCCGTAGCGGTGCTCGGATTCCAGGATGTGTTCAAGGATCGATAAGACTTCTTGCATGCAATTTTCGCATACTCCTGGCCTTGTTTGAACGTTGGAATGTCTGGGAATCGATGCGAATTATGCGTACGCATGTTGGACCTTGGTGAAGTTGTTTCCTGCCCCAGGTAACCGCGCAATCACAGAAACTCTTAGCGAGGGGCTCTGCGATCTTTACGTTTTGTACTAATCAACGATTTTATGATATAGTTTTTAGGATTACATTTTCGCATTTTCTAGCTTCCTTTGAATCTTGGAATTTTTGAGAATCGAAACGAAAGGTATAGGTCAGTGTAGCCCAGGGGAAGTTGTTTCAGCCCTGGGTCACCGAATAATCACAGCAACCTTTAAGCGACGAAGCGCCTGCGATCTTTGACCTTTTGTACTAATCGACGATTTTACGAATTGACAGTTCTGAAAACTTTGATAAACGTGCTTTCGTTGCAATAGCTTGCACTTGATCGCAGTGTTTTTTGGGTTTTTTTTTTCAAGTGACAAGCTGGCGTTTGCTCAAATGACGTATATGAAGTGACCTGCTCTATAACAATGCATCAACACAAACTATTAAACTTATATGCTCAGAGGTGTGTTCGTCTTTGTAATTAACAAGTTACAGACAAATATTTTTTACGAGTGTAATATTTATTTTCTGTAGCTAGGCCCGTTTCGTGCTCGTTAATGTCCGTGTGCTATGATGTTATCATCATGTGTGTATGGTTCTAAATATCCTCTTTGCAATGCCTACGAAGGCCAAAATGACGCCAGCCGACCCCAGCTCACGCATTTGACACAAAAACTGCGTCACTCGGACGTATGCGCTCGTCAACAATCAATTCGTCGACGAATATTTAAATTCGCGTTAGTATTAGTGAGTGCCATGAGTGCACTTGCGAATGCCAGGTTCTATGGTGTGCCTAAAAAGCACGGTGGAAGATAGGGGTCATCGTACCGGTGCCCTAGCATGTCACGACCGCGTGATTCCACTGTTCTCTTCTGGAGTTGAGGATTAAAGCTAAGGAAGAAGGTTAAAAAATCATTTCATGGCCCCTTTAACACGGGTATGCGTGCTACACCAGATTAAAATATTGACGTTTTGCGTGCGGAAAACCTCCAAACGACCACTTGGCGTGTCGGGAAGAACACCTCATCTCCGGCGTCGTCTCTTTTGATGGCGTTAACCATCCTCTGTAGACCACCCGTGCTGTCCTTCTTGGTTCAACCCGTTGAATGTTCATCGCCCAAACGAGGGTGAGACCGTCGTCGACGTCGCTCATCACTCAGTCATCTTGAATGAATGATTGGGTCTTAGAAGTATGGTGCTAATCGCATACATTCTCTTACTATGGGGCAGTCGAGCAGCAGTCATGTCCCAAGGCAATCGTCCTGTCGTGGCCGGCGTAATCAGATTTTGTTCCATAGGAGCGATGTTCGAAAGTGCAAGGGCGGTTCGTTCGTCCCACGAAGCGGGCCGCCATCCCGGCGGCGCGGAAAGCCATTCGCCTTGTCCGCGCACCTACGTTACTTAGCAGCTCTCGTCGCCCGGAGACTCCCCGGGCTGCAAATCGTCTCACTTCACTGAAGAAACAGGCACCGCTGCTCCAGAGACCCGTTGCCTTACCGCCATGGAAAGCGTCTTTTAGGTATTTTACCACCTTTCAATGAACGAATGGATATATCAGTTAGATAAAGGCTGCCGCCCGGCGTCGCTAGCAGTACGGTTGCCATGGCAACCTCCCAGGCCCAAAATGGAGACCACTATAGGCGCTTCTGACGTCGTGCATCTAGATAATTTTTGCGTCGTGTCACTACTCTGGCAGCTTCGCTGCCATATAGAGTGGCTCTACGTTGCACCGCTCCTTCTAAAGAAAGCTGCCAAGTGGCGTCGTGAGCGCAGGACTCGGCTTCACTGTAACAATCCTGCTCGTGATAGCCACAGCTTTGGAGTGCTTTCTTTCACACAGTCTTGGCTGACTCTGTTTCTATCAAACTACCGACTACTGCCGTTTCGATCTGGATGAGCATCGTACCGGCGTGCGGTCGGTATCACTATTGCGTGGTGCGTTAAAGACCCAAGGCTAGCGGTTGCGCAGCACGTTAAATTTCTCGTTTACAGCTGAGACATCAGACGCCCATTTTAGACTGACTAAGTTCCGGCTGTATAAACATACACACAACACAATTAATTACTCTGTCTCTAGCAAGCCGGGCCTGAATCCCTCGGTTCTGCAGCGCGAGTTTTCGCTCCACGTGCTCGGAGCAGAGGTGCGCTAACAGAGGTGTCCATCCTATACCGTAGTGGTGCGCGAGCGGACGATACAGGAACGCCCCAGTTCACTGTGCTGCTTACAGTGAGAGACCCTTGTTAGGAATGGAACCTTCGGCGACCTTCTTCCGAGTTTCAACGCGGCGGAAACGAGTCATGATCTGTCCGGGAACGTCGCCTGCTGGACGGGGCCTACGCGAAACGAGTCTCGAGGAGTACGGACCCGGCGCCTACGTGTCTGCGCCTGCGGAGACAGGTCTCGACGCGCCCGTGACGTCAACGGGACGTGTGTGCGTGCGTGCGGCTTGGTGCGCTCCGGAAGGGGAGAGAGGCCGGGCCTAACTGCGGAGACAGGTCTCAACGAGTCTGTGACGTCAACGGGACGTGTGTGCGTGCGTGGGGCTTGGCGCGCTCAGGAAAGGGAGAGAGGCATGACCTAATTGCGGAGGACCATGGCTACGACGCACTTCTGGCTACGACGCGGCGGACTTTGCTACGACGCACTTGACGGCGGGTTGCTGCTGCGCACCTGCTGCCCTGGCGGGGAGTGAGGGAGAAAACGGACCCTATATAAGGCGGAGCGCGAGGCTGCTCAGGAGTTCTCTCGGATTTGACGACTGTATCGCAACCATGTAATTAAACCGTTCGTTACGTTACCAATTCTCCCACCTCCACTGGACCCCTGGGTTCTTCACTTCGGGGAATGGTCGTCGTCACGAGCCAGGAAGCTCCCGGACGTGCGGCTCAAACCCCGCCTCTAACAACTGGTTGGCAGCGGTTGGGATCGGACCATGCGACATCGTGCTACATCTGCGGGTGAGCGTTTGGACTTTGCTTTGAGATTCGCCAGGCTTCAGATTATGGGTAATTAATTTTGAACTGCTGGGAATCCTTAGTGTTTGACTCGTGCGCTAGGTTTAGGTACAACCTCGCGACAAGTTTTAGAACAAAGCCAAAGCTAAAGAGCAGCGATCATGGATCTAATGAGGTTACTGAGAACAGATTTATTCTGTTTATGTGAAGAATTGGGTGTGGAGGTGGAGCAAAAGATGAAGAAATCTGAGATCAGTAAAGCGATTTCAGAGAGCGCAGAAGTAGAGGAAATTAAAATTGCGTGGGAACTGCTTCTGAACGCTAAGAGCGAGGCTGCAGCGAGAGAGGAACGAGAACGAGAGCAGGCTGCAGCGAGAGAGGAGCAGGAGCAGGCTGCAGCGAGAGAGGAACGAGAACGAGAACGAGAGCAGGCTGCAGCGAGAGAGGAACGAGAACAGACTGCGGCGAGAGAGGAACGAGAACGAGAACGAGAGCAGAGCTGCAGCGAGAGAGGAACGAGAACAGACTGCGGCGAGAGAGGAACGAGAGCGGGAGCAGGCTGCGGCGAGAGAGGAACGGGAGCAGACTGCAGCGAGAGAGGAACGAGCAGCGCTAAAAAGGTTAGAGTTAGAGATGGAACAACAGCGATTAAACTCACAGAACAGTAGAGTTGGGACTCCGGTGCGAGCAAGTGAGACCGAGTCGTATCAAATGAAGAAGCTCATGCAGCCGTTTAAAGTTGGGGAAGACGTGGGCCTGTTCTTAGTGAACTTTGAGAGGACATGTGAGAAGTTGAGCTTCGCCCCAGAAACGTGGCCGCAACGGCTTTTGACTTTGTTGCCCTGTGAGGCTGCAGAGGTTGTCGCGCGCCTTAGTGCTGGAGACGCGGACGACTACGACAAGGTGAAGTCCAGCCTTTTGAAACGGTACCGCCTTTCTGCCGAGGCGTTCCGTCAAAGGTTTAGAAACGCATCCAAAAAGAGCAGCGAGGGCTACTCGGAATTCGCTTACGGGCTTAAAACCAATTTGATAGAATGGTTGAAGAGCGAGGAAGTGTACGAAAGCCGAGACAAGGTAGTCGAGTGTGTGTGCCTCGAACAGTTCTTTCGTAGCATTCCGCAGTCAGTCAAGCTCTGGGTGCAGGACAGGGTAGGAGTCGACACTGTCGAAAGGGCCGCTGAGCTAGCCGAAGAGTACGCAACGCGTAGAAAGCTGAGCGGAGAGGAAAGCGAACCCGGCCGGAGCGATCAGCGCAAGACCTTCCGACAGGGAAACGGCTCGCGAGAAAACGGGCCCGAGAAGCCCGAAGCAGGACAAAAGGTCCCAGAAAAGAGCGCAGAACACTCGAACGGAGACGAGGCGCGGAAAAGCCAAACAGGGCAGTTCGAGGCTAGGAAGCCGTTCCTGTGCTACAACTGTCAGGAGCCGGGACACACAGCGGCCAGATGTAAGAAACCGCGGGTTGTGTTCTCGACCGTGACCGGTAGTGACGAGGACCTGGAGCTCCTTCGTCCCTATCTTCACGAGCTCCAGGTAAACGGAAAGCCGTGCAGGGTGCTTCGGGACAGTGCAGCGACGATGGACGTTGTTCATCCGTCGTATGTAACGACATCCGATTTTACTGGAAAGGTAGTTTGGATCAAGCAGCTGCTCGAAAAGCACAGTGTCTGTCTGCCTATGGCGACGGTAAGGATAACTGGCCCGTTCGGAGAGCTAGTGACAGAGGCGGCTGTCTCGCAAACAGTCCCGTTGGAGTATCCTTATTTGTTTTCTAACCGGTCAGAATTCCTGCTGCGCGAGAGGGGTCAACAACTGGGAGAGGGACTAGTTCAGTCAGGTACGAGGTCCAAATCGCGTCAGCTCGCCCCTTTGTTGACGAGTGATCCAGAGCCAGAGGCAGCTGTCGGGGAGCAGGCACTACCACAGTTCGAGGCAGAGAAACGGGATGAGAGGGACCAGGTTGTAGAACAGCCTGACCTCGTAGCACTAGAAAGTGTACGCCGTCCCAACGAGCCGGCGGAAAAGGCGGAGGAAGACGGGATCAGTGAAAGATCTCTCGTAGCTCCGGCGTCACGTAACTTTGGTCCTCTGCTACGAGCAGACGGAGTGTCTTTGACAGTCGAGCAGAAGAGCGACCCTAGTGTGTCAGGGTTTCGCGGTACAGCTCAGGAGATTGCTAGGACCAATGTGACGGGGCATGAAAAAGGCGGATTGTTTTTTCGGCGCTATAAGGACCGCATTTTCACGTCTAGAAATCACGTGAAAATCGATCACTGCGACTTCAGGGCAAGAAAAAGGAAAGGCAAATTTAACGGCAATGCCGATGGGTTGAGCAGATTTTTCTGGTATCACCAAAAGCGGGAGTGATGATCTCAGAGGTCTCCGTCATCCACGGGAATGAGGATCAAAGTGGGGGCACTTCGTTAAAACCCCAACAAGACCTCACAAATTGCAAAAAGTTTTTGTCTTTTGTATTTTGTTCATAGTGACCTCTTTGGAAAAATGAGTTGTGTTTTGGCGACAGCGGGTCTCGATACCCGCAATTGTCCTAAGGTTTTAAATTTGTAGTTTTTTTGCAAATTTTTGTAATCCGTAGTCCAGTCTGGCGGGTCTCTGGCGAATTCCGAGCGTTTGGCTGCTGTGTGGCGTGGTGTTGTGTGGGACGTTTCCGCTAATGCCTCCGTTGTAAGAGGTTTGGGAGTTTGTTGGGTGCTTGCAGCGTCTTCTCAAGGCCTACTCCAAGCCCACCTCTTCAGGCCAGCGATCGTACCACCGGCCTTTCGAGGTTTCCCTGGCCCCGGAGGGGCTGTTAAGAATGGAACCTTCGGCGACCTTCTTCCGAGTTTCAACGCGGCGGAAACGAGTCATGATCTGTCCGGGAACGTCGCCTGCTGGACGGGGCCTACGCGAAACGAGTCTCGAGGAGTACGGACCCGGCGCCTACGTGTCTGCGCCTGCGGAGACAGGTCTCGACGCGCCCGTGACGTCAACGGGACGTGTGTGCGTGCGTGCGGCTTGGTGCGCTCCGGAAGGGGAGAGAGGCCGGGCCTAACTGCGGAGACAGGTCTCAACGAGTCTGTGACGTCAACGGGACGTGTGTGCGTGCGTGGGGCTTGGCGCGCTCAGGAAAGGGAGAGAGGCATGACCTAATTGCGGAGGACCATGGCTACGACGCACTTCTGGCTACGACGCGGCGGACTTTGCTACGACGCACTTGACGGCGGGTTGCTGCTGCGCACCTGCTGCCCTGGCGGGGAGTGAGGGAGAAAACGGACCCTATATAAGGCGGAGCGCGAGGCTGCTCAGGAGTTCTCTCGGATTTGACGACTGTATCGCAACCATGTAATTAAACCGTTCGTTACGTTACCAATTCTCCCACCTCCACTGGACCCCTGGGTTCTTCACTTCGGGGAATGGTCGTCGTCACGAGCCAGGAAGCTCCCGGACGTGCGGCATAAGCCCCGCCTCTAACACCCTGTATCTAATAAGTGTACGATAACGTCCGCCCGGTGCTGTTAAGATGAACTCACAGAGGCAGGACTTGGTCTTTGAGCAATTGCTCAGAGACAGGATTTTGTTTGAGCTAAAGTTTCCAGAGACATGGCGCGCATCGTGCTTTTTACAAGTTCCTCGACATTCTCATGTGGAGGATCGCGACTGGCGTGACGGTCAAGGTTTTACTGAATAATAACGCGCGGCGAGACAGCGTGACGAAATGAACTGGGAGATGTCCTCTGCGAGGCGAAATGTGCTGCATCATGGCTGTTTTCCGCTAGGTTCCATTCTTGCGCACCCGTTCCAGCGCCTTGGCAGTCCACTCAGTGACACTCTGCACGCGTGCGAGCCCGAATGCGCACGCTCGTGACCTGCAACGAACTTGATTTACGCGCATTTGCCCTGCTGCGTCGCTCCAGAGCGCGCACTGGCGCTCACCGATGCTCCCCCAGGCAGTGGAATGGACCCAATGGTCGGCTCATTGCTACCGGGCAGGACAGCGAGCAAGAGGGAGCTTCCGTCGTTTGGTCGGCCATCAGATATGGGAGGAAGCATCCAACGTATCCAATATTACCACCATGTATTTATATCAATGTGCCCCAACGATACGGCTATACTGTCATTTTCAAAGAAAGGGCTCCAATCGGTTCCGTTTTCAGTGTTCGTGCGCATGGCGTGTGATGTGCCTCGCTTTTGCGCGAAGCGACGACCATCCGCGTGCTGGGCTGAGAAGATTACATGTTGGATGCTGAGGACTTCAAATATTGGAGTGGCGTATTTGGGGCTACTTTGTTGCTGCGTGACGGCGAACTGTACAATGTCTTCCGTAGCATCGTTCTCACACTGTTCACATTGTCGTTCTTGGCAGGCGATAACGAGTGGCTGCATGTGCTAACGATAACTGGGAGCTCGTTCTGGGCATCCGCTGTGAGCAGTGTGGTCGCCAGTCCTGTCCTAATGCGGGTCACACAGACCGGAGCGCACGGCCGACGCGACCAGAAATTTAAAAAGAAAAAAGGGGAGAGAGATCGTTATTCTCTCGTTTCTTACTAGCCGTCAGCATACGCATCAGGAACAGAGTGTTCCACTGCCGGGCTGCTATGGGTTGGACAGCGGTGCCTACCGCAGCCGTCTGCTATAAATATATAGAGATCCTTTGAGCCCTCTCCCCGCATCATCATCATCATCAAAGACCGCCCGGCAACAATGACAGGTGGGGTTGTTTGGCGGCGCTCTCGATTCAGCATTCCGGAAGATTTCTCGTCTCTCCTCGGGCCTGTTGGGGCCACGGTGGCGCAGATAATACGTCTCTATCAGGAGGAGTTCGTATCAAAGAGGTTGGTGGCACAAAAGGCGCTGCTGTCGCAGGGGGACGCAGCTTTCTTCGAGGCTGCTGAGGATCCTGCTCGTCGGCTTCCTGGACTCCACGCTTGGCTTGCTGGACATGGCGGTAGCGCCGCCGTCACCTCCTCAAACTAGGGTGCCTACATGTTTCCGCCGCTCCGCTGTTTAGGGTGGCGACAACGTTTGTGATACCTGCTGCCGACAAACCAGTGTTGCCTACCTCGTTGCCATGGCAGCCTCGGCTGTTTTCGTCCACCATTTTGCCACACTCACCGGTCGTTGCCGCTAATCCTCGTTAGGGCTAACCCGGCTAGGGAGCGCCCACCGCTCTCATTCCGACGGCGAGGTTTCGGCGTGCGATGTCAGTCGCGGAGCCCGCGTTTCGACAAAAGCAACGCACACTTCCTGCGTCGCAACTTCAAAACCTGAAATACCTGAATAAAGAGAGCTACAGCCACCACGACTGCCATCCCGCTGAGCCTCCGACTCCTCGTATGAACGGAAACGGATGTGGCCTCACAGTGTTGCCGGACTTTCTAGACTACAGAAACTCAACGTTGTTACGTTTAGCGAAATAAGAAGTGGGGAAAAATGGCGGTGGGAGAGGTCTGGGGAAAGGGTAACAAGATGGCGCCGCTAAAGCGGAGCGAGAACATGTAGGCACCCTACCTCAAACCATCTCGTCGCCTGCTATGGCGGCTCAACGGTGGAGAGGTCTGTCTCGTTCTCGCAACGAGCTTCGGCTTCGCTCCAGCGCCCATGGCTATTCCGTCGATGTCACCTGAAATTTCTAGCTCTGATGCTATCCGATTCTGATTCTTTGATAAAGAAACAAACAAAAATAGAACCACACTCGAGAAATCCTTGAAGCCTACGCAGTGCGCTTCATAATCTCCGTGTAGACCAATCTTCTTTTACGAGTCACCTGTAGTGAGTAGGAATATCGGTAGTTCTTTACTCATTCAGTCTCAGTGGCCTAAAGACTGGAGCCTTGTTTGAGAATGTGCAAAAAATAAAGATTGATTGATTGATTGATTGACTGATTCATCGATTTATTGATCGATTACATGACCGGAGCCCGTGGGCATTCTACATGCAAGAGCGTATGAGAGTGCATTCGATTGTTGACGAGTTCATCGCCATATATTCTCATCTGAGCCCGACGCGGGGTGTTGTAGAATACAGGGCGGTATGTCGATCACTGTGCTTTCAAGGATTTCTTTTTTTTTTTTAGGGGCGAGAGTTTTTAGGGTTTAGCCTTGTCCGTCCGGCGTCCGTGCATCAACATCGATTAGCATCCCATCTGTCTTCTTAGAAAAAAGAAAAAATGTTTGCTCAGTCGACAGGATTCGAACCTGTACGGGGGAGACCCCAATGGATTTCTAGTCCATCACCTTAACCACTCGGCCACGACTGCGGGACGGAGTAGGGGCTCCTGAGATGTGGTAGCAACTCTAAGAGCTGGGGATCTCATGGATGAAACGTTGCATGTAGCCGCTCAACGTCTATACAGGAGAGGGCACCATGTGGTCAAATGCTCAAATGCGTATATAACCGCGTTCATACCACATTCTCTTCTGACATGGACCGCTGACCAGCGCGTGAGTGCGTTCCACGGCTTCTCGCGGATCCATGCTGATCCGCTAGAAGAACCACTGGCTCTGCATTTCACCGACCATAAAGCAGTAATAATGAAGTCGAAACGCAACCCGGAACTCAGCACTACACCATGAGCAATAAAAATAAATCTATGCCCATCAGCACTACCTGTGAGAAAAATCAGTATCATCAGCACCACCAGAGCCGCCCCAATCAACATCATTCACCACGTGGAGATGCGGTCATTTTTGTCTTGCCGCTTGACACTGCGTTATATTTTCGTTTTATGGTGATGTGTACGGCGTGCTAATGAGTTCGGAACGCTGCAGAGTATTACAGTGTTTTTAAGTAGCATGGTGCTGTCAATAACTGACACTGTTTAAAGTCAGCTAGACTGTTTGGACGTGGTATGCGTTCGGACCTTTAGTTGAAGTATTTCTTTTCAGTGAACATTTTGACAGTTCTATC
The DNA here is from genome assembly GCA_037355805.1 of Ixodes ricinus. Taxonomy (NCBI): domain Eukaryota; kingdom Metazoa; phylum Arthropoda; class Arachnida; order Ixodida; family Ixodidae; genus Ixodes; species Ixodes ricinus. The sequence goes on along the minus strand of JAZHYW010059707.1, from coordinate 3,198 downwards.
AGCTCTATCATTTGTACTTAGTACCTGGTAAGATGCCAATCATAGTGGTATTGATGACAGCAGGTGCCTGAGGTCGGATCCAGACATTTCATGGGGGAGGGGGAGGAGAGGGAAAGGGGAGGGATGGAAGATGCCGCAAGCCTTCGGGTGGGCGGAGTCCGCCAGCAGCAAAAACACCGACCCGAGCGTTCCCAGGCCCCATTGGCTCACGAAGCCGGATGTCGTCAATCAGGACGAGGACTGCGACTCACCTCTTTTTCGCTCGGCAGTCTACGGCACGTTGTTATTCCTGAAAGATAATTCGGGATCGTTAGCAATGCTGACTGATGTTAATCGACTTGGCAAAGCTCTTTCTCTATCGATGGGTATGACTGTACGATTAACCTGTCTAGGTGGATATCTACACCAGCGACGTCATTACACTGTGTCAGTAGGTGCGAGAAATTAAAGGGGTTATGCTTTGATTATATTCTGCAGTCTCCGAAACCTTTTTTTTTTTAAAATAGAGCCATCGATAAAATAATAGTCTGACCCAGCTGCCGATCGAATGTGCTTTCTACACTGTTGAATGTAGGAACGAGTGGCAGAAATAATTTCCCGGATGATCCGTTCCGACTTCCTCCTGGTCGCCCGCCTCCCCGTCAAAAGTTGAAAGAAGCCAAGCCGGAAGTAAACGCTTGGCGCCCTCAGTGTGCGTCATGCCTCCACGCGGAGGTCCACGGCGAGGGCCTTCATCTGCCAGACCGGCCCCCTGCCGACGTCCGGTGCACAGGAAGCCCCCTTCTCGAGAGTCACGCGAGGCCGTCGTTTCCTCTTCTGCACGGCCCAGAGACAACGACGAGCGGTCTGCCGCCCGAAACTCGGCCCAAGGAGTCGCTGCCCCAAAGGCCCTCTGTCCAGCCAATGCCAGCTAGAAGACAAGGCCTGCGCATGACGTCATCGTTAGCGGCAGACATGGTGAAGCTCGACGAGAGACACAAGCAGCGTCCGTCTAGGTGCCACCACCTTCTAGCGTCGCGCTCCTTGTGAGACGCCGCGAGACGCGTCGGCGGCGACGCTAACGCAAGCTATAGGCCTCGCTGCGGAGATCCACTAGTGATGACGTTTTGGGGGGGGGGGAGGGAGCAGGCCTTGTCTTCTATGTGGCATTGGTTCAGCCCGCCTCTTCGTCCGGCTCGGCGGACAGCGAGACTCAGTCCTCCCGAGCCGCTGCGGAACATCGGTTATCGAAACTGGAGGTCCGGCGCGGGTGTATATCTAGTCCACCTTTGTTGCTCTCTTTAGTTGCTGGGATTTTGCGTAAAACATTGCCTTCTTGTTTTTTTTTATGGTGTCAGGCGTGAACGGATGTCCTGTGGCTCGCTTCGTCTCTTCCGACGACTTACCGTGTTTGGACACGGTCTCGGTTACAAGAGCAGGAGGTCTCTTCTTACTTCTGACGTTCTCTTTTTCCTTTATTTGGGCCCAGCAGTTCTTTGATTTGCTTTATCTTTTTTTAATAACGTTTTTGAGTAAGGGCTTCGTCTGGCATCTTCTTTGATGAGTGCCTTTTTGGATGATGTTGGTCTCGGTCACAGGAGCAAGAGGCTTCTAAAATAAAAACGACTAACCTTTTCTTTTTCTTTTTTGCTGCGTTTTGTGTTGCTGGCCTCGATCTTCCTTTCGCTTCGATGTATTTTGAATCGTTGTTTTGCGGTTTGAAAGATTTGCAACAATGCCTCGTGTACATCCGTGAGTCTTCCTCGCGGGAACCCCATCACTGGACACGGTCGTGGCTGTAAGAGGTTCGGTGACACCGCTGACGGCCATCTCTGATTGCTTCTTGCTTTTTTTATGTTTGCGGTCGCCTTTTGCTTGGCGTCGGTTCAAAGACTTCCGAAACGTGTGCTTGGGTCCACTTCCTTCTGGTTTCTGGAGGATTTTATTACGGCTTTGGCGATGGCGGAGGTTATAGGAGCAGGAGATCCGGTCAAATGCTCTCCTTCAGTTTATATATATATATATATATTAAGGTTAGTGTCGTGTTAGTCCGAACTCAAAAGTTGAAAAGCGAAGATTCTAATGTAGAAACGGCAACTATATAGTTACCGAAGGCAAACAACGCGTTGACACAGAGTGAGAACAGGTTGATCAAGCGCCAACACCCGCTCGCACCATACCAACGCTCACACCTTTGAAATTGCCGCTTACGCTATGAAGTGCAGCATTATGAAGCCTTCTGGGCATGCCCTGCTTATGCCGATCGCGGACAATCATTATACAAGACCCACGAAAAGTTGACAGACTTCTATTTTCGTCAGGCACACGGGCGGAGCGGTCTGATGTATTCCGGGCGGTGCTTGACTCGTTGGATGCAACAGAACTCCCCCCCCCCCCGAAATTCAAATGACTTATTGAGCTGGGCAAATCACAACCTGGATCCTTCCTGCAACAATGATTTCATGTTCCCTGCCTTGGGAGCAATGCACAATCTTCTCTCTATTTTTTAACACTTTATTTTTTCTAAACCCCTTTCCTCTCCTTCTCCTTTCCCCACAAGACAAAAGAAACTGTCTCCCCTGCACCCTCTATTTTTTTTTTCCTAGCATGCTAACATTTTGTTTCACAAATCAAATAACTCTTAGCGGAGAAAGCAGTCTTGATTACGTCTCGGTCTTGTGTTCTTTGCAGCTCATACATCGTCTACAAAAGGTAGGGTGCGGACAGGATGTCCCAATTATCTACGGACAGGCCTGAAACGAGTTCGAACCATGCATGCGACCGCCATACAAGCAAGAGCTTCAGGCACTGTCTCCAGACTGTATTTTGTATGTTGTATTAAGAGTGTGAGTGCGGCTTTAAGACATAACACTCTCCGAACTTAGCTGTGACACTTCTTATAGGGGTTATTCACTGGACACCGTATTTGAGTGCGCTGTTTCAGAGCGCATGCTCAGAACAAGCTCACATTAATTGGCCCGGCAATCCCGATGATGGTGTCGAATGCACGTTGCAAAAGAACTGTGGAAGCGCGGCGTCAGCACGCGCTCAGCAGTCGCACACGTGGCTACGCTATACTCCGCTCACTCTGAAGCTGAAGCTACGCCTTCCACGCGAGCCTGCTGGCTTCCGCGATGCTTTGGTTGCGCGTGCGTTCAAACTTGCAAGGGCAGAAAGCGCGCTCTGAAGGCGGAGCTTCTAGTATCAACAGGGTGAACA
>JAZHYW010059706.1:0-20793 GCA_037355805.1 Ixodes ricinus | reverse complement strand
TTGCTTCGTTCAGTTACACATTATTGCTTGCATCCTTGCTTACGGTGAAGCAAAATATAGAAATGTAAATGCCTGAATAACGCAAACGATTCAGGTTTTTTTTACGTTACAAAAAAGCGTTAATCGCAGCAAACTTTACGTGAAAAACTCACCCTCTAAATTTAACCACGAAATTTCATGCGTTTTTAATTTTGTTTGTTGTTCGCGAATACGCGCACACGTGTTACACATTCGCACACACACATTCTCACACGCGCTTATTATTTATTTTTGTAAACAAACACAATATTTTTTATTTATTTGTTTTACAAATTTTCGGGCACAGTGTGCCTGCCTGAGACGAGGCAATTTCTTCCCGCAATTCGACGTCGCAACCTCAGCAACACGGATCGCCCGCGTTCACAGGCAGCTCTGAAATTTGCCATCATCATCATTAAATTTTATTTTCTCTTGCACTTTTTAGACGCACAGTTACGCTCTATAAACCTGTTTTTGTGCGTTTAAATGGCGCTGAGAATGCTAACGCATCTTTCTGAAACGGTTTACTTCCAAAACGACCAATTTCAAACCAGAACAGAGTCTTTAGTTATCATCACCGGCACGGGGATCACGTGAAAATATCGTGTCCCTGATTGGCTGCAGCCGCTTCAAACGTCTTGAATAGCTCCGAGTAGCTCGTTTGTTTCGAGCCGGACCCGATCTCAGCAATTCGTGTCGATCTAGGAAAAGCTAGGGAACAACCCGCCAGCAACTCCAAACTTTCTGAGAAAGTTGTCCCGTCTGAAGCGAGCCTAATGAATTTGGAAGTTTCAAGTTACAAACCAACGAGGGGCATCTGGCACGCCCCAGCGAAGAGCTGAAGACTAATTTTGACCACTTAAAAATCTTTTAACGTGAAAAGAGAAAAAAAAAAACTTGGTCGCACGGTGCTTTTTTTGCACATGGCAGTGATGGAAGTGCTGCGCCATTTGCGCCAAATTGCGCCGTGAGCCAAAGTCTCGCTAAATCTTGCGCCAAAGTACCATTTTGGCTAAGAATTGCGCCCACATCTGCGTCATGAAAATGGGCAAAACAAAAAAAAATTTATATATTTTTTCAGGGCGTCTGAACCGGAACCGGAACCGAACCGAAAACCGGAACCGAACCGGGACTTTTTCCGGAACTGAACCCGAACCCGAACCGTTATATTGTTATCGCGATGAACCCGAACCGGAACTGAACCGGAAAAAAAAAATAACGGTTACCGGCTCATGTCAAAACGGTTCGGCCACGCGCCGTTGACACTGAATCTGCTATCAATGCCATTTGTTTTCTAAGTGCCGTCAACTGACACACACCTCGCTTACATATTTTTTCTTCTCCTCAGTCTTAGGAATATAAACGCTGCATCCATGAATCTTGACATAGGAACCAGTATTGCGCTGGTCCCGGCTTGCACGGAAAAAAAAAATTAAAAAGCTGTGCAAAAAAAAAAAAATCGCGTCACGGGATTTTATTTTCTCACGATCTCGTAAATCCTAAATGCTGCTCTGTGCTCATTTCATGACACGTTTCTAGAACTCGCGAGTTCTTGGCTTGCTTCCATCGGAATGAGAAAGAAAAGGCTGTGGAGTTTGATAATGTTTGAGGGAGAGAAATAAATTTTATTTACGGTTGAAACGAGCATTCATGAATTACCATCTGATCTTCGCTGCCCCAACCACCGGTCAAGGTATATCGAGCTATGAAGTGTCGAATTTACATGCCGTATATTTTCGTACCGGAAACTCGATAAATGCGGGGGAAAAAGTCAGCAGAACCCATCCTTTGGGAATGATTATCTACGTTAATGCGAATAGCATCAAACGGTGCGGAGTTATGCGCGTTCGTCAGGTGGCCGGCACACTCTAGATACGCCAGCCCACTCTTGAGGCGATTCTAAATTTGTTGACACTTTCACAGCCCTGCGCACGATCTCCGCAGCCCAGCACGTGCGTTTGTGTCACTTAGGAAGGCGAGCAAAGCACGCGCCATACGCACAAACACTCAAAATGGGCCGACCAGACTTTCTGGCGTCTCAGCTAGTCTCAACCAACGGTACTCTAAACGGTTGTTTATATCTTTACCATAGGACGCGCTTTACAGCGCCGTCACAGCTACCGGTGCGCGCGCGTTCCATGCACGAGGGCTCATTCCGCTCTCGTGAGGCCAGAGCACGGCCGCTACATCACCCCTCCCGCGCTGCAGGAGAGGGTGATGTAGCGGCCGTGCTCAAGCCTCACGAGAGCGGAATGAGCCTCGTGCATGGGAACGCGCGTCGCACCGGTAGCTGTGACAGTGCTGTAAAGCGCGTCCTATGGTAAAGATATAAACAACACGTTGAAGTGCGTTGAATGACTGCCTTCATAGCTCTGTGGTTGGCGCGTCTGCCTGCTGATCAAAGGTCAACGGTTCGAATCCCAGCCGGCGCCGGTCTTTTTATTTATTTATCGACCCGCGGCGTAAGAGGTTAGATAGCCAGATACAGGCCAGATAGATAGATAGATACATAGATATACGAAAAGTGCGTGAAGTATCCAAAGAATGCTATTCGCATTAAAACGGATACAAACCCTAGTCGCTCGCGGAGAAGCGAAGCTGCGCGCACTGGCAATTTGACAAAGGATCTGCCGAGCTTCTGTTGCTTCCGTCGCCTGCCCAGCGTAGTCATGGGACTGAAGCGGGCGCGTGCGCTCAAAGCAACGCTCAGCAGACGCTGGAGTTAGCGCCCGTGACAGACAGCCCTGTCATCAGACAGTCGTTGTTTGCCGCTTGCATTGGCTACAGGCTTTTATAAACGTTACGCACTACTAGTTTCGACGATGTGCATCCCGTTTCGTATGTGCTGATTTCAGATGTTTTATTTGTAATTTATTTTGATGTTGCAATTTGTCATTTATAATTTCCGAACCGGTTCGCGAACCGGTTCCAGCGAACCGGTTGGCGAACCGGTTCGCCGGATCGAGGTAATCGAACCGGAACTGAACCGGAACAAAATAAATTTACCTGAACCTGAACCGTAACCGAACCCGTATCTTTTTCGGTTCGACACACTGTATTTTTTATTGGTTTACTCTAATATTCAGAGAAGTAGAAAGAAAGAAAACGGTAGAAATATGTATCTCACAGCGTTTCTACTCACCGTATACATTGTTTTATCTAAGTTAGAGCACAGTCGAAGGCTCGAACATGTACAACACAAATACACATAGTAAAACGCAAGTCACGGGACATTCGCTGCATTTGATAGGTTTAATCGATGAAAGAACACGTATAGGAAGATGGTCAGATGCCTCGATGTCGCGCTTTGACGTTGTTTAGTTAATTCCATTGGCTCGTAGCATCGGCTGCGCTTTAAATTAAGGTGAAACAAAGTTTTAAGATTGCTCGACGACCGCGCTGGCCGGTTAATGCGCTGGCGGCACGATCACCAACATCCTCTAAACTTTCAGGCGATGTCAGGAGCCAGAAGTTGCGACAAAACATTGCAAAATAGTAGGATGGCGACTACTGCGATAAAACAGAACCAGGCTCCTGCTACTCCTGGTGAGGTCAGTTGATTATTATGTCTGCCGTATGCCTCCGTGGCGCCTCTCACCAGCCCACGCGCGTCGAGCTTCACCGCCTTGTACCGGAGTGCTAGAGAGTAGCTGCTGGCATGGGTGAGCTTCTGGTTTAAGACGATATACATGTAAATTATGCTAAGTTACTATTGCAGGTCCACATTCTTTGATCTCAATTATATGATTTTGTTTTCAAATGCTGCGTCGAGAAAGAAAGAAGAAAAAAATATGTAGTGCTTTATTTGAATAAGTGTAAGCGCAAGTGTAGGTTTCCATATATTTTCGGGTGACTGTTTCTTTTGGTTTATAATATTCGCGTTTTGAATTTGGTAACGATCAAAATTCGGAGGCGCATTTTTACTGCTCGACGTGTTAGCGCTTATGTTGGTTTTTGTTGGCATTTTACAGAAACAATACGTACAGGCTAAATAAACTACCGGGTGTAAAAGTGGGAGGGGAAGGAGGCTTTATCCTAACTGAAGTGTGATTCATTTCTGATCAATTTATTTAGTATTCATTGTAAACGGAACCTACTCTGAACAGAGCCTTATTTCTAAAAAAAGAGCTCTATGTACCTTTCGTGTCCTATTGGTTCTTATTACAAAAGCTAATAAGTAATATGCTCCACTATCAAAGAGAAGAGATAGTTTTAAGTACCTTGGTGTGATGATCTCACACGATTTGCAATAGCGCACCCATATAGATAATGTCTACTCTCTGCCTATCAAAGTTTCGTGCTTCCCTTAAACGAAAGTTAAAAAATGCAACTAGTAATGCCAAAATGACAGCTTATAAGACAATGATCCGTCCTATTTTAGAGTACGCCAGCATTGTATGGAGTCCAAACAAAAAGTAGACCAATAAACTAGAAAAAATTCAAAGGCAGGCTGCACGTTTCATTCTTAATAAATACAAACGAACAGACTCTGTGACTGAAATGCTTAGCCAGTGTGGACTTCAATCATTAGAAACTAGACGGAGAATAGCGCGGCTAAAGTTCTTATTTGCGTTTGTATAACAAGCACTTAAACATTGAACCTGAACTATATTTAAAAGAGACACATAAGCGATCACGCAGATTAAATCACAATAAAACAATCCAACCGTATAATAGCAGGATAGACGTTTTTAAATATTCATTCTTTGTGCAAACAATTGAAGAGTGGAACCAACTCCCAGATTATGTCATTAACTCTGCAAATATGTCCCAATTCGAGTCCTCTTCAGAAAAGACATTTATCCAGCAATAAATAAAAAGGGCGTTTTTCTCCTTTTTTCTATTTCTCTTTCTTTTTACAAAGTGGAGCGATATGTTCATGTTGTCTTCAATTAAAAATTTTATATACAGTCTTCTTCATTATGTACATATATGTATGGAGTTCCAATTTTTTATATGACTGTATATATATATTTGTTGTTACCTCTCCTCTAATAGCCTTCAAGTGAAGGCTGACAGTATTCTTAAATAAAAAAAATAAACCCTCAGTCATTATTAAATATAAACTCATTTAGCGGGGCAATCAATCTTTTTCTTATATTTTCAGTGATGCGCAAACAGACGTTGGCATCTGCTCCAAAAACGGCAGTGGCTGCTCCAAACAGATATTTTGCCTGCTACAGAATCTGCTCCAAAGGGTCGAGTCGCCGCTTCCATCACTGAATAAGCCTCCGTCGAATTGCGTGCACCTCAGCTGGGATTCAGAACCCGCCACCTGGGGATCCGCAGCCGGCGGTTTGCCTCGGAGCCACAGAGGCGGCTACAATGTCTTCTTCAAAACAATTTCTTTTTTTTGCAGTTTACGCTTTGTTTAATTTTGAAAGGCATAAATGGAACGCCATGAGGGAAACAATCGCCACCAACGATTGCTGCTGGCGGCCAAACCAAAGCGGTAACTTACGTGGAAGTTAACAGCAAAATGGTTCGCCCGCAGTCAAACACACAAAACAAAATACAAAAAATGTTGTGCAAGTCGCCGACTTTCGGGGAATAGAAATAACTTTGTCAGTTTGAAAATACAACGACTTTCCTAGTGCCACAACGCTGCAAAACGTCGAGGAAGTGTACTGAATTCACGGTGATATCTTCATGATTACATAATATTAAGAAAACTAAATGTGTTCGAACTGCGCCAAACTTTTAATAAATACAAACTCTTTCTTTGTGGCATTTTTGGCCATTTAAAAGATTTCCGGAAATACCAGATCTTTTTTTTAAACTTTCGCTCCCGAAAGTCATCCTGTCTCAGTGGCAGAAAGGCACCGATCCTCTATTTATCGCCCAACCCACGAGACTACCGGAACGCGATACCACTCCTATAGTTGAGCGAATTGCCAATGACAAGCCGAATCAATTGCCAATGATAAGAACGTAATTGGCTGCAAATAAAGGAACACCGGTGATGGGCGGCCCAAGCGCATCGTGGGACATTCGCAGTATTTCCTACTCTAGAAAGCCGACGCCCCCGAGCGGACAAGACGCGAAAGAGAAAACGAGAAGGTATTGCCTATCCAAGTGTGCAGCGAAAAACTGGTGCGGCCTGGAGGCCGAAACATGAAACAGAAGAAAAGGGGAGTCATGCCGTTAGCAAACATAATATACGCAGAAGCCCTTCATATCCGCGGATTGCCTTCGGATTATTCCACGAATATCCGCAGTCAACTGGCAGACGCGGATAAAAATGAATAAGATTTGCCGGATTGCGGATCGAGATTACGGATACAGGGGCTGCGAACGCGGATCGGATGAGAATATCCGGGGAATCTCGGATCTACGTGCGTTTTACAACGTGTGCGACCACAGAGTGAATAAAGTGAATAAGTCAGTGATGCTATGTATGAAGTTCATCATCGAATTGAATGCGGGGGCAAACTACTCTCTTAGATAAAAGGTGCTCATCAGGGGAGAAAATTGTGCTTTTAGGTCAAAGCAAGTGATCGGATTCTCACCAAAGATCGCTTTAAAAACGTTCTATCTCGTCAAACATGATGTCCTTAGAAAAAGTCAAGAATATTTGAGCATCACTTGTCCTGGGAAAGCGTGTTCTTGTTTGGAAAGGAAAGAGCGTAAAACGTTCTTTGGGCAAAGAAAACCCAAAACGCTGCAAGCCACAATAAGGTAGAAGAAGCCGACAAGCGGCATCTTCGCCTGCAAGTATATACTGAGGAGACTGAATTCGATCTTCGGAAGTGGTGTGGAACTTGCGCCAGCACAACAACTTCCCTACCTCACTTTTCTAGCGCAGTTCGTGCATGCCGCCCCACTATCGAGTGCACGCAACCGAGAGAGGCTTCTCATTAGTGGGTATTGCTAATTTGAAGAGAGGCGAACCAGTCGGAATCCGTTCATGTTGACGACATTCTGTTTCTTCTACACAGCAATCAAGTGAAACGTTGGGTGTGCATGCGTTTGTATAACTGCGATAGCGATAAAACAAACGCATCTGTCCTGGCGTCAGCTCGCACCACGACGTGACATTGTCATGTCAAGTCACGTTGCACAGTGACGCCACGCGACTTAATGACGTCAGGTGACACCGTGAGTCACGTGATGTCATGACGTCACGTGACACTGTGACGTCACATGACAATACGTCGTCACGTGACACCATGACGGCACGTAGAAACATAAACATGAGACTGCTGATAATGGAAACAATAAAAACAAAGCGTTTTCGCTAATTATGCCAGAAAGGTTCTCGGGCGATAAAACCAATAAAGCTAGGTGGGTGTTAAGCCGGCGAAACCACGGGCGTGAAATTAGGTGGAGCTACACGCTTGAAACTTGAGTGCGCGATTTCGGAAGTGTTCTTCAGTGACCACAAGGCGGTGTTAGTTTGTGTCCAATAACATTGCATAAGACGTTCAGGCAGCCACACCAACGACAGGGAACGGTTCATGCATACACATGCAGTTTCGTCGTTCCCTGAATTTCAAACTTGGGCGCGCGATTTTCGAAGTGTTCTTCAATTACCACAAGGCAGTCCTAGTTTGTGTCCAATAAAATTGTTTAACAGGTTCACGAAATGCTCTCTACTTAATACACCCTCATTGGTTCCAAAACGCTATGGAATTTTCGTCCGGTGTGTTACTCGGTTTAATACGAAACGCCTATGCGGACTCTATGGTGCGCGCTCGCACCTTTACCGTTCATTCAGTCCATCTGCTCCGAAATGACACCTTAGCGGCTCCGACGTCATACCTCAGCTGTCGCTGTGTTTCAGTTAACGGGTTGCGTATTTTTCTTATCGACAGTTGGCAACTGAAGATAAAGTGAGTGGGCGGTAAGTAGGCAAGTTTTTTTTTTTTAAGTATACGGTTCCGAACATGCAGGTTGCTATTTAAAACTGCAACCGATAGGAGGTGTTGCCATTACCGAATATTGTGATATTTTCCCAGCGGTGTACTCGCGCCTTGCCATATATACACGTGTAGTTTTACTGCGCTGAGTGACCGCCTTTCCCAATTTTTTTATTGTTAGGCCTAAATAAAATGACGCAATGTTAGTAGTCTGTCCTTCGTTAATTTTCATATTTAGAAAATATGCGCCGGCTTGAGGTCTGTTTTACAAATCAAATAGGAAAACAATAGTAAAATTTCCTTCCTTTCGAGCGCATCTTCTGGCCAGAGTATCACGGACTCCTATGACGATATCATAACAGCGGTAATCTTCCCAGCGACGCGAAGTGTCTCTAGAAGGATGATCGCCTATTTTATAAATTAGATAAAATGATTTTCGCCGGATTCTGACACAAAAAGCCCTTATTTCAAAAATAAGCAGACGGCTTATAAAATACCATTCAGATGTTTTTTTTTTTTTTGCTTGATTTTATGGTGTAAAATGAATGCCCGGATTGAGGGTGTGATGTGGCACCGAATTTTGCGTATGTGGTTCGAATGCGAATACAAAGTCTGCAGATTCGGATCGGATGATCAAACTCTGTATTGTCACTGTCCTTCCCTTTGGCGCCACAGCCTTCGAACGGCCTCCATTTTGATTCTGTTTTTCTTAGGTCCCTCAAGGTGCAACACTGTCTTCACTCATAAATTGATTGACGTAAATCTACGAAAAATAAAAAGAAGGAATTCTATCTGCGAGAGCATCTTCGTTCATTATAAACCTGAGCGCGACCCTCATTTCGCGCGCCCGCCATAACTCCACTTCCACGCACAAAAAAACTAGCGCCTAAAAAAAAGAAAACAAAAAAAAATATTTGTGCAAATGAACATGGACCAATAGACATACTTAGCGGCGTGTCCCGCGACCTCATCGGACTTGGCCGACTTAGCATTTCCCCCGTGGCGACTCCGGCCTCCTCTCCGCGTTGTTTTCCGGACCAGCAGTCGCCGACACGTCGAGTTGAATGATCGCTCTCCCTCCTCCTTCCCTCCTCCCTTCCCTCCGGCCCGGCCGCCCAACCTCCCTCTGTCAGCCCGTTTAATTTTAATCGCAGCGTTGACGGATGCCTCCTCTTTTTATTATTTTTTTTTATTTATTTATGTCGCACTCCCAGGCCCAGATCAATCTAAATGTTCCGTCGGCCGTCGTGATCAACCCAAGAGGAACTAAAACAAAATGAAAGCATCATTCGAGTCTTGCTTTTCTTTGGGGGAAGGGGGGGGTATTTGTCAGGGCAAGGCTGTTGTTTACGTCAAGAGGGACTATGTTGCGCGGAGCAATTCTCTCCTTAGACCGGATCTCCGTGGGCGACCAATCAAAGCTCTAACTTATATTCTGCGCCACCCTTAATTACACCCCGTGTCGCCCTGCTAATGCATCATACAAAAGACAGTGTGCAGATACAGTCTGAGGTGTGCTTCATTCTTGTGTCACATTGGTCACACTAAACTGTCTGCAGACATGTTGGACACACACATGCGTATGGAGCAAACGTTCCTGCAACATAGTGTATAGGCAATATGACTGCGACTTTGCAGAGCCCTTACCCTCAAAAGGATGGATCTTCTCGCCTACACATTCACGGTGTATTGCATAGACAAGAGCGTGAGATTATATTATTTTAATAAAAATAAATACATATAGTACCCATCATCATCGTTCCCAGTGTAGCAATGTAGAGCTAATCTGTAGGAAATGCGTTCAAAGATGGAAGGAACATACACAATTTCCGGGTTGCGCACTCGCGATCTTTTTTTTTTTATTTCATTTATTTCTGTTTTGTTATGGCACTGCGTCTGGCGAGTGCAGGTGTCGGAACCAGCGGCGCAGAACACTGGGAAGTGCCGCAGGAAGAGATAGGGCAGGACTTTCCGGGCCCCCCGCCGGCCGCGGGGCACGCAGGCCGCTCGGAGCCGCTCGAAATAAAAACGTCGATGTTGGGCTCACCGAGTCTGGCTGGCTCGCGCAGGAGCATTCCAAATGAGGATGTTCTACCGCTCGGCGGCCCAAAAGTCTCACGAGAATTCCGGACGATGTAATTGGGAGCAATTTTCGACGGTCATGGGAAGTTCCTGGCGTATATTTTTAACGGTCCCTCTTTTTCCCCCTCTTTCTTTTTATGTTCCGCCTCTCTTCTCTCTCTCTTTTTCTGTTAGAAATTAGAAGAAAAAAAAAGACAGTGTTGTCGCAGACGGTTACTGCATATAAATATCCCTGACATACCTGCCCAGTATTGGTTATCTGAGACAGAAACCCAAAGAGCTCTACCTGAGGGGCGACTGACAAGTTAAAACTGAACCGCGTTTTTTTCTTTTTCTTTTTAATAAATTAATGTAACTTGTAAGAAGTACTCATTACGGAATGTTCGAGAATATTCTTATTCATTATTTACATGTACTTCCTGAGGTTGATATCTCCCGCAATTAAAGCTGCCTTCCACCTTTGCCGACCTCCTACAGACGTACATCAAACACCGCATGTTTTTCCCTGGATGTTCTAGCAGCGCCTCGCCATAGCCGCAGGAGATCACCCGATGAATACGTCAGAAAAACGGCTTGTCCTGGATGCAGGACCGTTCGAGACTGACGGATGGTTCTATCTGCCTCGTACGTGCAGCTTCCGTCTTCTTAGTTCAAACGCACCGCGGCACTGCCGAGGCACTCTCAAGTGCCACTCAATCATGGAGACCTTAACCAAAAGAACAAGGCTGTACGAGGAAGACGCAAAAGTGGACACCGCAAACTTCCGCCGGAAACGGTGGCTGCCGCGGCTCGGGTAATAAGCGGCGTGACTAAATACACACAAACCCATCTGTGTCAAGTAATTTTTTCTTTTCCTTCTATCTTTCTTGGAGGCGATCGCCGCATAGAACTCGTCAAGGCAGCACGGAAACTGAGTACATTCGCACGACGCCGAGACAACGCATATGGTGACGTCAGCAGTTCTCGTTGACGGCGTCACCAGGCCGAAGCTGTGGCTCATGGTTGCGGAACAGGGCACGCGCAGATACCTCGTTCCTCGAAAAAGAAACGGGTTCCTGCACACGCAGAGGAGTGCCCACCAGAACAACGTGTACGTGTGAAGGGCGTCCGTGGAGGATGGCAAGCGGTTCAACGTCCTTCCTCCGCCCACAGCTCGCATTCTGTCGCATGTCTGCATGCAGCGGCGACAGCCTCCTTTTTGATGTATGTTACAGTCGACTCCGCCCGTCGTCACGCCGTCCATAGTAACATTTCGTCCGATTCTCCGGGTACCATATTTCTTGGATTATCCTCTGGCACCAAAGACTTCCGGCATACGTATTTCCTCCATTTTCTGCGGTGCGTTGCGACCGGGATGTTACATCGTTTTTGTGTTCTGTTTTATTCTCTAGAAATTGTCATTTACCTCAATTCAAAAAAGTAACATAAAAAATACACTTTCTACGGAACAGAAGCACAAAAATATAGACGCACGAAAAAGACAAACAAAGAACTTCAACAAGCCAGGAAGTTTTTCTAGAAAGAGGGGAATCATCATCAATAGACACGCCGAAAGGACTGCATACAACAGGAAGCAATTATATTCCCCTCCCTCAGAAGCTGTCTATGCAGATGGAACAAGCGGCATTTCAATGGAGGTGACCTTGTACCCTCGATCGCATGAGCTCCTGCGTGAATGTTGCTCCCCACGCAACGGACTCGGAACGCCAATTATATTATAGTCTTGAACCAGCCTTAGCACAACGCAATAATCATGCATTTTCGGTGCTAAAAAAACAAAAACAAATTTTCATTTCATTTGTCATTGCGTGACTGGTGAAGCATGATACGGATCGCCCTTCACGTTGCCTGCAGTGATCGATGTTCCGAGTGGAAATAAATTACTTCCTGTTTTAGAGGTGTCGTTTGTGTCAAATGCACTTGCGCGCAAATTCGGATGCTGTACGCCACGGCTCCAGCTCTATTACATGCTCGTGATCTTACGACGATTTTTACTAAACGCGCCAGGGCTCGAATTCGTCTCTCACTCCGACTGAAAAGTGCAGTTCTCTCCCAGGAAGTTGTATAGCTGCGCCCAAAAGCGCCGCGTACACGCGTTTGCGACTAGCCACCCTTCAGAAGCTAGTCCACTGTGGGTGGCAAAATCTGCATCATACAAAAGGCAGTCTGCGGACGCTGTTTCAGGCTGTATGACGGTCCCATTGGTCACACAAAAACTGTCTGCAGACATGATCGAAGCATGTATGAAGCCAACATGATCCTGAGATGCTTGAGGCGATTCCGTAGATTACTTGGTCATCATGTCCGGAGCGAACACACAGTCTTTGTATGATGTATCAGCAATGCGAGTGCGGCTTGAGGTACCACTCCGGAGTCCGGCAACCTTGGGGCACGCCCTACGAAGTATCGGATGATCTACACACACCATCAGCAAGATGGCGGCGCCCAGATGCTGTACTTGCAGACGTATACGTATACGCCGATGCTATAGCATTAACTTTCCAGCAAGGCATACCGTAGCCGAGCGACACGCGGCCTTAGACGACCGAACCGTCATGAGGAGCCACGTTGCCCTCGGAAATCGTGTGTCTTGGATGGGCGTTTGTTGCTCTTCGTCTCGGGCTTCGTTCTCGCCGACGTTGGTTCTCGCAGTCGTGCGTTTCCTTGCCCTCGCCCCGCAAAGACCGCGCGGCAGTGCTGACCTGGTTTGTAGAGTTGCCGTGTGCTCTCGTGTCTGGCCGGGAGGATCAACACGCAAAAAGGCGGGATCCTGACGAGGCGTCGGCGGATGGAGGGACAGGAGAGGCTACACTTGAAACGTTTCTCCGTGAAGTGAACTCGTTTCGCCGTACTGCGTAAAATGATTGCTTTGTGTGTTTGTTTAGACAGCGGGAAAATATATTCACGCCTAAAGAGCGTCGGCAGGTGTCTCCGCTGGAGATGAGCAATTTGGCCAGTGCAGTACCACTGATAACCTGGGGACTGTAACGTGCATTACACAGTAGGGGTATACACGGCCGCACACCGATACGATACTCATCTAGATCGAAACGGGCAGGGGTGAGGATTCGACCCAGGGCGGGCTTGCAAGAAACAGTGTCTTAGCTAAGATTATGTTAAAGAAAGCCTGCCAAGCGGCGCGTGAGCGCTTGAGACTCGGCTTCACGTAACAATCCGCTCGTGTGCTACAGCTTCGGGAGTGCTTTCTTTCACACAGTCTTGGCTAAGACTCTGTTTCTATCAATCCCCACCCCTGCCCGATTCGATCTGGATGAGCATCGTACCGGCGTGCGGTCGTGTATCACTATTGCGTGGTGCACGTTAAAGACCCAGGCTAGCGGTTGCACAGCACTGGCTAAATTTCTCGTTTACAGCTGAGACACCAGACGCCCATTTTAGAGTGACTAAGTTCCGGCTGTATAAACATACACACAACACAATTAATTACTCTGTCTCTAGCAAGCCGGGCCTGAATCCCTCGGTTCTGCAGCGCGAGTTTTCGCTCCACGTCGCTCGGAGCAGAGGTGCGCTAACAGAGGTGTCCATCGTATCTGTGTGCGGTGCGAGCGGACGATACAGAACGTCCCACCGTGCTGCTTACAGTGAGAGACCCTGTATCGCATAAGTGTACGATAACGTCCGCCCGGTGCTGTTAAGATGAACTCACAGAGGCAGGACTTGGTCTTTTGAGCAATTGCTCAGAGACAGGCTTTGTTTGAGCTAAAGTTTCCAGAGACATGGCGCGCATCGTGCTTTTTTACAAGTTCCTCGACATTCTCAGTGGAACCGCGACTGGCGTGACGGTCAAGGTTTTACGTAATAATAACGGCGGCGAACAGCGCGACGGAATGAACTGGGAGATGTCCTCTGCGAGCGAAATGTGCTGCATCATGGCTGTTTTTCGCTAGGTTCCATTCTTGCGCACCCGTTCCAGCGCCTGGGCAGTCCACTCGTGACACTCTGCACGCGTGCGGGCCCGAGTGCGCACGCTCGTGACCTGCAACGAACTTGATTTACGCGCACGGCCCCGTGCTGCGTCGCTCGAGAGCACGGCACAGCGCTCCCCGATGCTCCTCCACGGCAGTGGAACGGACCCAATGGTCGGCTAATTGCTACCGGGCAGGATAGCGAGCAACAGGGAGCTTCCGTCGTTCGGTCGGCCATCAGATATAGGAGGAAGCATCCAACGCATCCAATATTACCTTATGTATTTACATCAATGTGCCCCAACGATACGGCTATACTCCATTTTCAAAGAAAGGGCTCCATATCCGGTTCCGTTTTCAGTGTTCGTGCGCATGGCGTGTGATGTGCTCGCTTTGCGAAGCGACGACCATCCGCGTGCTGGGCCGAGAAGATTGCATGCTGGGCTGAGGACTTGTAAATATTGGAATGGCGTATAGGGCTATACTCTGTTGCTGCTGACGGCGAACTTGCACAATGTTTCCCTAACATGCGTTCCACACTGTTCACATTGTCGTTCTTGGCACACGATAACGAGTGGCTGCATGTGCCAACGATAACTGGGAGCCCGTTCTGGGCATGCGCTGTGAGCAGTGTGGTCACCAGTCCTGTCCGAATGCGGGTCACACAGACCGGAGCGCACGGCCGGCGCGACCAGGAAATTGAAAAAGAAAAAAAAGGGGGAGAGAGATTGTTATTCTTTCGTTCCTTAGCCGTCCGTATACGCATCAGGAACAAAGTGTTCCACTGCCGGGCTGTATGAGTTGGACAGCGGTGCCACCGCAGCCGCTGCTATAAATATATAGAGATCCTTTGAGCCCTCTCCCCGCATCATCATCATCATCAATAGACCGCCCGGCAACAATGACAGGTGGGGTGGTTTGGCGGCGCTCTCGATTCAGCATTCCGGAAGATTTCTCGTCTCCCTCGGGCCTATTCAGGAGCCACGGCGGCACAGATACACGTCTCTATCAGGAGGAGCTCGTATCAAAGAGATTGGTGGCACAAAAGAGCGCTGCTGTCGCGGGAGACGTAGCTTTCTTCGGGCTGCTGAAGGATCCTGCTCGTCGGCTTCCTGGACTCCACGCTTGGCTTGCTGGACATGGCAGTAGGCCGCCGCCAGCCCTCAGCCCATCTCGTCGCCTGCTTGGCAGCTTCAATGGCTGGAAGAGAGCTGTCTCGTTCTCGCAACGAGCTTCGGCCTCGCTCCAGCGCCTATAGACTTTTTTAATGCTTACAAAATCACAGTCCCGCGTGCGGTCTTCACAGCTCCGCACGTGCGTGTTCGTCGCTTCGGAAAGCGAGGAAAGCACGCGCCATACGCACGAACAGTCAAGATGGCACCGGCCACACGCTCTTTTTTGGAAAGGTCCATACCCGTCCAATGTCCACCTGAAATTTCTAGCTCTGATGCTATCCGATTCTGATTCTTTGATAAAGAAACAAACAAAGATAGAACCACACTCTCAGAAATCATTGAGCCTACGCAGTGCGCTTCATAATCTCCGTATAGACCGATATTGTTCTTTTCTTTTTTTTATGAGTTACAGCCTGAAGAGTAGGAGTATCGGTAGTTCTTTACTCATTCAGTCTCAGTGGCCAAAGGACTGGAGGCTTGTTCCAGAATGTGCAAAAATAAAGATAGATTGATGGATTGATTCATCGACTTATTGATCGATTACATGACCGGAGCACGTGGGCATTCTACATGCAGGAGCGTATGAGCGAGTGGCGTCGCGAGGGTCAGTGGCACCCAGGGCGGCAGCCCGCCGCGACACCCCCCGCTCTCGCGTGGGCCGCCGCGACTCCCCCCCCCCCCCCCCCCCCGCTTTCGTGGCCCGCCGCGACACCCCCCCGAGCGCTGCACCTGGGCGGTCCGCAACCCCCGCCCCCCCCCCCCCCCCCCCCCCCCCCACCCACTTGTGACGCCACTGCTTATAAGAGTGCATACGTCGATCGTTGACGAGTTCATCACCGTATATTCTGATCCGAGCCTGACATGGGGCGTTGGATAGAATTGAAGGCGGTATGTCAATCGCTGTGCTTTCTAAAACTTTTTTTTTGTTTGTCTTTTGCCGTTTGACATTGCGTTTTATTTTTCGTTTTACGGTGATATACGGGCGTCGCAATGAGAGCGAACGCTTTAGAGTGTTACGGTGTTTCTCGAGTACATGGTGCTGTCGGCAAACTGACACTGTTTAGAAGTCAGGTAGACTGTTTCGACAACGTGGTATGCGTTCGGACCTTTGGTTCAAGTATTTCTGTTCAGTGAACATTTTGACAGTTTTATCAGTTCTATCATTTGTACTTAGTACCTGGTAAGATGCAATCATAGTGGTATTGATGACGGCCAGAGGTGCCAGAGGCGGATCCAGACATTTCGTGGGGGGGGGGGGGAGAGGGGGGGAGGGGGGGCTTGCTCGAAGCGGAGCGGGGACGGGGGGGGGGGGGAGGGGGAGGGGGGGGGATGGATGATGCCACAAGCCTTCGGGTGGGCGGCGTCCGCCAGAGGCAAAGACACCGACACGAGCGTTCCCAGGCCCCATTGGCTCACGAAGCTTGATGTCGCCCAAACAAAGCGAGGACTGCTACTCACCCCTTTTCGTTGGCAGTCTACGGCACGTTGTTATTCCTGAAAGATAATCCAGGATCGTTAGCAATGCTGACTGATGTTAATCGACGGCAAAGCTCTCTCTCTATCGATGGGTAGGACTGTCATGTCGATTAACCTGTCTAGGTGGATATCTACACTCAGCGACGTCACTGCACTGTGTCAGTGAGCTGCGAGGAATTAAGGGTTATGCTTTTGATTATATTCTGCAGTCTCGAAACCTTTTTTTATTTAAATAGAGTCATCGATAAAATAAGAGTCTGACCCAGCTGCCGATCGAATGTGCTTTCTATGCTGTAGAATGTAGAACGAGCGGCAGAAATAAATTCCCGGATGATCCGTTCAGACTTCCTCCTGGTCGCCCGCCTCCCGTCAAAACTTGAAAGAAGCCAAGCCGGAAGTAAACGCTTGGCGCCCTCAGTCTGCGTCATGCCTCCGCGCGGAGGTCCACGGCGAGGGCCTTCATCTGCAGACCGCCCCTGCCGACGTCCGGCGCACAGGAAGCCCCCTTCTCGAGAGTCACGCGAGGCCGTCCTTTCCTTTCTGCACGGCCCAGAGACAACGACGAGTGGTCTGCCGCCCGAAACTCGGCCCAAGGAGTCGCTGCCCTCAAGGCCCTCTGTCCAGCCAATGCCAGCTAGAAGACAAGGCCTGCGCATGACGTCATCGTTAGCTTCAGACATGGTGAAGCTCGACGAGAGACACCGCAAGCGGCAGACGCGTCCGTCTCGGTGCCGCCGCCTGCTAGCGTCGCGCTCCTTGTGACTCTGCCGCGAGACGCGTCGGCGGCGACGCTAACGCAAGCTATAGGCCTCGCTCCGTAGATCCACTAGTGATGACGTTTGGGGGAAAGAGGGCAGGCCTTGTCTTCTATGTGGCATTGGTTCAGCCCGCCTCTTCGTCCGGCTCGGCGGACAGCGAGACTTCAGTCCTCCCGAGCCGCTGCGGAACATCGGTTATCGAAACTGGAGGTCCGGCGCGGGTGTATATCTAGTCCACCTTCTGTTACTCTCTTTAGTTGCTGGGATTTTGCGTAAAACATTGCCTTCTTGTTTGTTTTTTTATGGTGTCAGGCGTGAACGGATGTCCTGTGGCTCGCTTCGTCTCTTCCGACGACTACCGTGTTTGGACACGGTCTCGGTTACAAGAGCAGGAGGTCTCTTCTTACTTCTGACGTTCTCTTTTTCCTTTATTTTGGCAGAACAGTTCTTTGATTGGCTTTATCTTTTTTTAGTAACGTTTTCGAGTAAGGGCTTCGTCTGGCATCTTCTTTGATGAGTGCCTTTTTGGATGATGTTGGTCTCGGTCACAGGAGCAAGAGGTTTCTAAAATAAAAACGACTAACCTTTTTTCTTTTTTGCTGCGTTTTGTGTTGTTGGCCTCAATCTTCCTTTCGCTTCGATGTATTTTGAATCGTTGTTTTGCGGTTTGAAAGATTCGCAACAATGCCTCGTGTACATCCGTGCGTCTTCCGCGCGGGAACCCCATCACTGGACACGGTCGTGGCTGTAAGAGGTTCGGTGACACCGCTGACGGCCATCTCTGATTGCTTCTTGCTTTTTTTTTATGTTTGCGGTCGCCTTTTGCTTGGCGTCGGTTCAAAGACTTCCGAAACGTGTGCTTGGGTCCACTTCCTTCTGGTTTCTGGAGGATTTTATTGTGGCTTTGGCGATGGCGGAGGTTATAGGAGCAGGAGATCCGGTCAAATGCCTCCTTCAGTTTATATATATATATATATATTAAGGTTAGTGTCGTGTTAGTCAAACTCAAAAGTTGAAAAAGCGAAGATTCTAATGTAGAAACGGCAACTATATAGGTACCGAAGGCAAACAACGCGTTGACACAGAGTGAGAACAGGTTGATCAAGCGCCAACACCCGCTCGCACCATACAAACGCTCACACCTTTGAAATTGCCGCTTACGCTACGAAGTGCAGCATTATGAAGCCTTCTGGGCATGCCCAGCTTATGCCGATCGCGGACAATCATTATACAAGACCCACGAAAAGTTGACAGACTTCTATTTTCGTCAGGCACACGGGCCGAGCGGTCTGATGTATTCCGGGCGGTGCTTGACTCGTTGGATGCGACAGAACCCCCCCCCCCCCCTCGATATTCAAATGACTTATTGAGCTGGGCAAATCACAACCTGGATCCTTCCTGTACCAATGATTTCATGTTCCCTGCCTTGGGAGCAATGCACCATCTTCTCTCTATTTTTTAACACTTTATTTTTTCTAAACCCCTTTCCTCTCCTTCTCTTTCCCCACAAGACAAAAGAAACTGTCTCCCCTGCACCCTCTATTTATTTTTTCTAGCATGCTAACATTTTGTTTCACAAATCAAATAACTCTTAGCGGAGAAAGCAGTCTTGATTACGTCTCGGTCTTGTGTTCTTTGCAGCTCATACATCGTCTACAAAAGGTAGGGTGCGGACAGGATGTCCCAATTATCTACGGACAGGCCTGAAACGAGTTCGAACCATGCATGCGACCGCCATACAGCAAGAGCTTCAGGCACTGTCTCCAGACTGTGTTTTGTATGTTGTATTAAGAGTGTGAGTGCGGCTTTAAGACATAACACTCTCCGAACTTAGCTGTGACATTTCTTATAGGGGTTATTCACTGGACACCGTATTTGAGTGCGCTGTTTCGAGCGTATGCTCAGAACGAGCTCACATTAATTGGCCAGGCAATCCCGATGATGGTGTCGAATGCACGTTGCAAAAGAACTGTGGAAGCGCGGCGTCAGCACGCGCTCAGCAGTCGCACACGTGGCTACGCTATACTCCGCTCACTCTGAAGCTGAAGCTACGCCTTCCACGCGAGCCTGCTGGCTTCCGCGATGCTTTGGTTGCGCGAGCGTTCAAACTTGCAAGGGCAGAAAGCGCGCTCTGAAGGCGGAGCTTCTAGTATCAACTAAGGCAGTGGTTCCCAGCCATGGATGTGTCGGGGACTCCTTGCGGACCGCTGGCAGTGATGGGGGGACTCCTTCCAGCGGGGGGGGGGGGGGGGTACGTAAGTTAGTTAAAGGGCAACTCCGCTCAATTCCGAAAAATGTAGGCTTACATGTGATTCCATTTCACAAAGTACTACTCAACAGCTCTACGTCTTCGGATTCGCGAAATGTTGAATATTATTTGTGTAATCTTAATTTAAACATCAGCCGATACCGAAACCGAAACTTCGGTTGCGTCAGGCAACATTGGTCCCGTGTCCTCAGAGTCATGGCCACGTCACGTCGAACCACGTGGTCTTGTGACGTTCGCAGGCGCGAGGTACAGGACACGCGACGCGGGCAGGTCGCTTCGCATGGCGTGGACGGTGATGGCCCGGGGGAGAGGGGAAGGGGAGAAACACGAAAGAGGAGAGGGGGGAGCGGAGAAACCGGACTTGCGATAAACGCGCAGGCAGCGCAACTAGCGCATCCGCGTTACGGTGATCACGTGGACGCCGTAGAGCCAACACCGGGAGGAGAAACTCATGACGTCATCGTTCAATTTCGCTCCGAGAAGTAAAAACAACCAAAACGTGAGAATGACGTAGTCATGCCTTTGGCGTAGTGGTTCAACGTTGGCCGCTCCAACCCCGTCGCATTGACTGCGCTGACGATTGCGCCTCACGTCGCACGCTAGAGTTGGCAGATTTCGGCGACTTGGCTCGTTTGAAAGTTTGCTGGCCAGTTTATTAAATATATAGACGGAATTAGATCGTAATATTTGACATGGGGTCTTCCTATATGATACTGAAGAGGGCTGCCCTTACAAAAATGACCAATGAGTTTCTTTTAAGAATCTTACGCATTTTATAAGAATACATTACAAACTCAATTGAAACTCACTGAGCATTTTTGTAAGGGTGCATAGTTTTCTAAATATCAAAAATGAAGCGGAGTTGCCCTTTAACAGATCTGGAGCATGAAACAGGTGCCTTTTATTGCTACGTAGCAGAAAAACATAAAACAAAGGTGCCACATCACTTCATTTTGGTCAGGATATGCGATATGATAATCCCGCCGCGGGGGCACCCGAGACACGTAGTTCGGGAAGGTGTGGGGAAGAGGGAAAGGAGATGACCGAGCTGATCTCGTGCGGATTGCTGTCGTAGTTCCGGAAGCAGGTTGCAAATTAGTCACGGCCGGACTAAACTACAAAAAAAGTGCCAACTAAAAAAAAAAAAAAAAATTTGTTGAGGGTCTTGCGGATCCCAGAAGTGGCTTCGCGGACCCCTAGGGTCCGCGGACCCCCATTTGGGAACCACTG